>JABUQX010145660.1:0-2500 GCA_015478945.1 Trachelipus rathkii
CGGTGCCGCTTCGTTCCGGATCGGATCGTGTTTGCAATACAGGTGCACGTAAGAAAAGTGCAGAGAGTGTTCCAATTTTTGTGTTGCGCGTGTGTGAATATTGTGTAATTTGTTCCAATGTGTGTAATTTTTATTTGGTGTAGGTTTCCTATATGGTGTATTGTAGATTTGTGTTTGTATTCCATGAAATTAAGGTATCTAGAAAAGGAAGAGTGTTGTTAGATAAGGTTTCTAGAGTGAATTTAATGTTTGGTAACAGGTTGTTAATGTTGTTTAGAATGTCGTTTGGATTATTGTTATGGGGGATAGCTGCAAAGATGTCATCTACATCGCGCACTCAGCATTTGTTCTCCTCCCTTTCTTCAACATGAAATCAATTTTTGTTTCTAATTTTAAAAACTCATATATATATATATATATATATATATATATATATATATATATATATATATATATATATATATATATATATATATATATATATATATGTGTGTGTATATATATATATATATATGTGTATTTATATATTTATATGAAATAATATAATATATAATATATATATAATAATATATATATAATAATAATAATAATATATATATATATATATAATAATAATATATATATGTGTGTGTATAATATATATATAACATAATATAATATATAATAATAATAATAATAATATACTATAATAACCAATAATAACTAATATAATAATAACAAGAATAATTATAATAATTTGTAATATATAATAATAACTATGTAATGATGTATAATAATATATATATTTAATAATAAAAAAAGCTGTATGTAATAAATAGTATATATATATTATAATAATATAAAAATAAACGTTTCAATATAATAAGTATTTATATATATGTAATATATATATATATATATATATATATATATATATATGTATAGCACCAATAATAACAATAAAGATGTATATATAATATATATATATATATATATATATATAATAATAATAATAATAATAATAATAATATATATAATAATAATATAATAATATATATAATAATAATAATAATAACCAATAATAATAATAATATGGCTTTGTAATAATAATATATATATATATGTAATATAATATATATATAATAATATATGTATATATAATAATAATAATATGTAATATAATATATGCTCAATATATATATATATATAAATATATACACACACACACACATGTAATATATTATAATAATAATATATGTAATATAATAATATATATATATATATATCTAATAATATATATAATAATAACTATATATATATATATATATATGTAATATGTAATAATATGTATATATATATATATGTTTATAATAATAACCAATAATAATAATATAATAATAATAATAATAATATATAATAATAATATATATATATATATATAACACAATATTAATAATATCATATATATATATAATAATATAATGTATACACTTACTTACTACATACAATAATAATAATAATAATAATAATAATAATAATAATAATAATAATAATATATAATATAATAATAATATATAATATAATAATATATAATAATATGTATAATAATAATAATAATAATAATAATAATAATAATAATATAATATAATATATATATTTATAATAATATATATGTATATATATACTATATAATATTTTTCTTAATATATATATATATATAATATACATAATAATAATAACCAACATAATATATATATATATAATAATAATAATATATACACATACTACTAATAATAATAATATAATATATATATATAATAATAATATATATATATATATAATATAATATATATATATATATAATAACTAATATATATATATATACTTACAGTTTTAATACAAACAGTGATGGGCACGGTACATGAAAATTGGTTGGGCGATACCGGTACATCGGTACTTCGAAAAATAGCTTGGGCGATACCGATACTCGGTACTTTGTGAAAGCGTTTGGGCGATACCGGTACTCGGTACTGTATCGCCGGTACATCGATACATCGATACATTTTCATATATGTGGAAAAACAATACTGATAAATGGAATTTCAATAAATAGTTATAATATTACTATAAAGAAGATAGATATTTCTTGTTTCTGTGCTATCTCTTTAAATTTAATTTATATATATATATATGTATATGTATATATATATATATATATAATAATAATAATAATATGTATATAATAATAACGCTATATATATAGCTATTCTTCAATAACATATGTAGTAATATAACCAATATGTATGTAATAGCTATATAATATATATAACTAATATGGATATATAATAATAATATATATAATAAAATAATAATAATATATATAATAATATGTAATAATAATATAATATACTATATATGTATGTATATATATATGTAATAATAATAATATATGTATAATAACATAATAATAATATATATAATATAATAATATATATATGCATATATATAATATGTAATAATA
>JABUQX010145660.1:7500-18534 GCA_015478945.1 Trachelipus rathkii
TAATTGGTATTACATAATCTGTGTTTTTCCAAATAATTACAAATATCATTAACTAATTATTATTTTAATTGTTTTAAATGATTTCCATATCCTGTTGGGTTTTTATACAATTAAGCAATCGGACTTTTCAGACTGCCCCCCCTTTAAAAATTTTAAAATTTAAAATTTGCAAAGTAAGTAAGTAAAATTCAAAAAAAAATTTTTGAAAAATTAAAAATTTCTAAGTTTAAACTAGTAAGCTATGTAAAATGAGTTAATAATTAATTAAATACTATTTCAGTTAATACATGATGTTATTAAACCTTCAATGCTGGTATATAGTGAACAATTCCATCAATTGGTCGGTTGCTCAGTAGTTGGATCGTTACTGAGAACGGAAACATCTGTTGCATTTGATGCAAAATCATCATGAAATCCTCTTGTGATATTCTTTTACAAGGTCTTCCTTTGCGTCTCATTTTCAGTTGTATCTCTCAGTATTATTCCAATAATTTCAATTGCCAGTAACTGGAAAGATAAATATATTCGGCAGTATGGCAATTCAAAAAAAATCTAAAAGTATGTTAACTGTGGGTAGGTTATAGAATGTAATGTTTTGGAAATGATACAATTAATTTGTAAAGTTCAAAAAAAAAATTATAATGTTTGAAAATGTTAAAAGTTCATAAAATTTGTAAGTGTTTGAACAAATGTAATGTCAATTACCATGTAAAGTAAATGATATAGAATAAGTACTATGTATTTACTGTTAAAAGAATCATATATAATTATATACATATGTCAAAAGTTGAAATAGTTAACAGAATATTAGTTTCAAATCCCAAAGATTTTATTTATTATTGAAAATGATTATTGGGATTTGAAACCAATATTTTATTAACTTTGGTCAAACAAAAATTATATTTGGGATATATTAAATGTATATATAACCATTAATATTAAGTAAATTAATATTAAGTAAACACTTATTATCTATATCAATTAAAATATTAGTTAAATAATAGTTAAATATTATTTAAACATTAATCAAAATTAAAAATATAAAATCTTTGGTAAAATGTTCAAAAATTTCAAAAAAAATTAAAATCAATTAGTGTTATCTTCTAATCAATCAATTGTAAGTTTAAAGTCTTCCTCTTATTGAGAAACTTTCGGTGTGCGACAATCTAATTGGTAAACGATACATATTCTAACATACCATATTAAATTCCATCTTACAGGTAAAGTATTTAAAAAATATTGTGATCTGTAGCTATAAGAAATCGTTGTTCCTACTAGTTGTTCGCCTAAGAACTTGAATATCGTTTTAATGTTGTTTCTTTTATACTGCCGTAGCCATATTCCTATTAGATCTCTGGTGTTTGCATATGATGAAGGTAACAGTTCATATTTCAGCTTCAATACATCTGTTTCACTCATGTAATAAGTCAGCTTCATTGGTATGTCAAACACGTCGATTGTCCATGCTTGAACACACATTGTCATCAATAATTCTCTGTTGTTGATGAAATCTATTCCATTTACTATATCTTTGATCATCGTGTGTTCTATACCTTCTTTTGAATGAATGCTTCTAAGCTTTAATAATTTATACAAAATTCTTGGGGATATTCTTTTTCCCATACTTCGTCGTGTTACTGAATCTATGTTATTCCAAAATTTTGTTAAAAGTTCTCCATAATTTACAGGGTAACTTTCTTCTAAAGTTATTTTCTCTAAAATTATCTCTAAAATATCACTAAAACCTCCTAGATAAACTAGTTTTCTCACTATATGTGCACATTCTGTGCAAAATAAGCTTTGAAATGGATATTCGAGCAAAATTGATAAATGTGCTGTCATTTCATCACCATTTCTTAATGAATATAATACATTTCTTTGTCTATCAGCTTTAGTTAGCATGTTAGAGATTTCGTATATGGTCTTAGTGTTAGTATAAATTGGTCTAATGGATCTAATTATGTTTCTGTTCTTCCTCATTATGGCTTGTGCAATAATTTCCAACTCTTCCCATTCTTGAATTTCATTCAGTTCTTGAACTATCTTGCTAAGTTTATTCTCGTTACCATTTGACAAACAATCTTCTAGTAAAAATCTGCTATTATGTCCGTTGTATTCTCCTGGTACATAATCATCTAAATATACTTGTACTCTTGCGAAATCTTCATTGTTATTTCTTAAATGTTCTTTAATTCTGGTGAATACTTCACTATCTTTAATCATTCCTAGATGATCAAAACAATTGTGACCAAACATATCTACTACGTCACCTATTTCCATTGGAATACGATATTGGACTCGGGTAGTAACCCAGTCAATTAGTTTCGTTATCAATATCTTTACCCATAATTGGACAAGTTCTTGCAATATCTTAGGAATTGGCAATAATAGACTGACCTGACTAGATATCACTGTTTGCTTCCTAGTCTGTATTCTGTGCATTGTATCAAATTCTGTTTCATAGATTTCTCTTGATGCCTTTTCCTGACGCCATTCGCGTTCCAAGTTTCGTCTTAGTATCATCTTAGAACTGTTGGTGACAATCGTCAATACTCCCACTTTGATAGCGGCAAGATCCGACAATCTTCTTGGCGTTGTAAAGTTATCGACTTCCATCTATGCTAGAAATGATTTTAGTTACAAGCAAAAAAAAATATAAAATCTTAAACTATTGGTTAGACCTATTTTGTTGAAACATACTTAAAATTAAATAAAATGAATAAAATTATAAAGTTCAGGTATCTTTGTGTTTAATCAAGTACCCGTATTACGAACTTAAAATTAAAGGTTACTAGTATATAAAAAGAAAATCAATAGAAAATATTTTTATTGTAAAATATATTATTACACATATAATAATCAATATGTACATACAAATAAAAATTCGACATCTTTCTTTTAAAGTTTCTTTTCTTTTCACTTTTAGCAATAGAGATAGTAATGAACTAGCTTTTACTATCTTTACCACTAAATGTGACTCTTCTTATATTCTTGAATCTGACTTTCTTCGCAGGTACATCTGGCTGTTTTCTTGGAGGTATATCTGGAGGTAGATCTGATGATCTTCTTGGAGGTAAATCTGGTGGTTTTTCTGGCAATTGTGGTGCTGTATGATCCATTCTTTCGGTTCGAGATGTTGACTGTCTCGTCTGAACAGGTGATCTTTCTATCATCGTATATTGATGTTTGGGTCTATATGTCTAGTTCTTCGAATAGGTTCATCTGCCGGTTGTGATACTGGTAATGCTATTGCTTGTTCTTCATCACCGAACATTTCTTCTGTTCTTCCGAATATTGGTTCATCTGGTTCTAATGTAGCGTGTTTTATTTCACTTTCTTGTGCTGATTCTGCTACTGGTTCCATATCTTCATCTACAGCTTCAGGTGCTTCTTCTTCCACGTTAAATTGTGATTCCTCCGTTATATTTCTATTTGTTTTAGGTGTTCTCAGATAAATTACTCTAGTTTCACTTTCATCATCATCATTATCTTCATGTTTTCCATACTTATTATATTTATTTTGTTTCTTCTTTCTTAAGTTAACATTAATTTTCTGTCTTGTGTCTGAGGATATATTTATATCGGTTTCTTTATTAAATTTCTCATCTTTTCCTCGTGTTCTAGCTACTTTAAAGTTATCTACATTTACTCTATATATCTTGCCTGTTGTAGGATCTCTTAAGATATAGGTATTACTTGTTTCAAATTCATTCCCGTAAGCTTCAATTCGAAATGGACCTCTCCACTTTCGGAACAGTTTAGGTGATAGGTGCGGTGGTTTGATTCTCTGAGTGTACACCAAATCTCCTATCTTTATCGGTCTATCTTTTGCCGTTTTGCTGTTCTGAGTCGAGTATCTTTTAACTTCTTTTTCTAATGTTACTCTGGCTTGTCTTCTTATTTCCTTAATTCTTTCATACAAACTTTCTATCTTTTCATCCTCCTTTATAGGTTTAGGATCTTTAGATTTTATTAAGGTTTCGGTTGGTATGTCTGATGGCATACGCTTCGTGTAGCCATAGAGTAAAAAATGGGGATCTGTTTTAATGCTACTGTTGTATGTGTTATTTATAGCTGCTTGGGCCAAAGGTAAATATTGGTCCCAATCTCGCTGATTATCTTTGACGTAACATCTCAGAAAGTTTGCTATATTTGCGTTTGTGGTTTCTACCAACCCATTTGAATTAGCGTGGTAGCTACTTATTTCTACCTTTTTAATCTTAAACTTTCTGCATATACCTTTCATGAGTTTTCCTACAAATTCCAATGCATTATCAGAAATTACCGTATCTGGTACTGTGTGGCATACTACTATCCTATCAATGAAAACATCTACAATCTTATCACTATCTCTCGATCTCAATGCTGCTAATTCTACATATCTTGTTAATTGATCTTTAAAGACGAGTATATATTTATTTCCTTTCGATGAGACTGTTAATGGACCCATTATATCCATAGCAATCTTTTGGAACGGTTGTTCCGCTAAAGGATATGTTTTTATTGTTGCCTTTTTAGGCTTAGAACCTTTCGCTTCTTGACACGTATGACAGCTCTTACAAAATTCTTCTACTACTTTTCTAATATTTTGAAAATGATATCTTCTTTTTAGTTTTTCTAGAGTTCTTTCTGTTCCACTATGACCTTGAATAGAGTGGGTCATATCAATGGCTATATCTATCAAAGATTTGGGTAACCATATTTTATAATTTTCTTTTATCTTAATATAAATCATATCTTTAAAGAATTTTAAACCTTTTATTCTTTTACCCCTTTGTAGTTCTTCATATTCTACCTTCATTTCTACTGCCTTTCTTTGTTCTCTTGAGATCGTTGCGGTATCTAATGTTAAAATTTCATCTGTTTTATCTATGTCTTTAGTGTTATTATTAAACTTACCTTTATCTGTTGCTTTATTATTGTTATTGGAGTTCTTAATTTTCTTTATTTTAAAACTATTATTTTCTTTAGGATGGTGCTCTATCATATTGAGTTTTTCTTGTTTTGTTTCTTCTGCTCTTATCTCTTCATCATCTATTTCACCTGTATCAGGGATATATCTGGACAAGAAATCTGCAACTGAGTTCTTCGTACCTTTTATGTGTTCAAAGGTTGGATTGAAATCTGATACTGTTAAAGACCATCTAGCTAATCTAGCCGTTGGATAATCTTTCTTAGTGAATATTGCTACTGCTGCTGAATGATCAGTTTTTACTTTTATCTTGTATCCATATATTAAGTTCTTAAACTTCCTCAACGCAAAGATGATTCCCAAACATTCCATCTCCGTAGGGGCATAATTCTTTTCCGCTTTTGACAAAGTTCTGCTTGCAAAAGCTAAAGGTAATTCTTCTCCTTTATCATTCTCTTGTAGTAATACTGCTCCTAAACCATGTATGGATGCGTCGGTTACAACAATAAATTCTTTGTTGAAATCTGGATATTGTACGATTGATCTTGCTAACAATAAATCTTTCAGTTTATTCAATGATCTTTCTTGTTCCTCTCCCCAAACGAATTCTTGCTTTTTCTTAAGTAGTTTGGTCAGAGGTTCAGCAGTACTTGAAAAAGTCGGTAAAAGAGTTCTAAAAAATCCAAAGAAACCTAAAACTGAACGTACTTCTGGGACGCTAGTAGGTGTCCTTATTTTCGATAAAGTTTTTAGCTTCTCAGGGTCTACAGTAACCCCTTGACCTGAAATCAAGTACCCTAAAAATACTATTTCCTTCTTGAAAAATTGGCATTTCTCCAATTTAACTTTGAAATTGCATTTCCTCAGTGCTTCGAAAACTCTTGATAGGCTATTGTAATGAGAAGGTACATCTTGAGAGTATATTATTATATCGTCAATGTATGATAGACAATCTATGCCTAGCAATCCACTTAATACCAAACTCATCACCCTACTGAACACGGCGGGGGATTGTTTCAAACCCATTGGTAGAACGCGTGGCTGATAGCATCCTCTCTGTGTTCTAAATGCTAGTAAGGGTCTACTCTCTTCGCTCAATGCTATCTGATAGAAGCCATCGAGAACATCGACACAGCTGAATATACTAGCTCGTCCTAGTGAGTTCACCGTATCCTGGATGAAAGGAATAGGGAAGCTGTCTCCTACAGACCATTTATTTATCTTCCTATAGTCGACACAAATCCTGGGGCGACTTCCAGACTTCTTCGGTATCACTAGTAATGGACTACTGTGGGGAGACACTGATGGTTCAATCAGGTTCTTCCTCAACTGGTCCTCTGTCCAGTTATTAATATCTTTCACAAAAGATCTAGGTTGCTGATACTGCGGAGTGAACAGGACCTTTGGGCATTTCTCATCTAGTTCTAGTTTAAATTGATAGTTGGGGAACTGCCCTATGGGATCATCTGCCAGTCCCACAACGTCTCTGTTTTTCATGAGAAAATCAATAATGTTTTCAAGTTCCTCAGGTCGTTGTAACACTCTATACTTTTCTTCATCCTTTGTCAGTATCTCTTTGTATGTCATATATAATTCTTTCTCCGATAACCCTTCAGTTATTGTGGGTATCTTCCACTTTTTATAATCTTTTCTGGACTCTTGCATGGTTTGTGCATGTATTTGCTTCATCATGGTATTGCGTGTGGCGTTGACTCTTTCAATTTCTGTACGATTTCTTCTCAAGACTGGATAGGCTGTTGTTATGGCTTCACCCTTTATTATTTCAATAGGGCGGCTCCCTAAATTAATCAGCTCTATAATTATATTTCCTTTCTTCACATTTGATAAAGTACTCCGTATAAAGATGGCTGCGCTACCTCTAAAGGCATCAGTTGGTACTGTAATTACCATGCTGTTGTCAGGTAATTGTTGTGCTTTTTCATCTTCAATTTTAGCTTCTAAAATGTATTTAAATTTAGGTAAAATTCTTTTATTATTATTAAGTTTAACTATACACATTGTATCTGTGTCTTCATATAAATCAGGTTCTGCATTTATCTCAGGTGTGTATTTATCTAAGTTTTTACCATTAGCATTTATTACTAACAATTTTTCTTTTATTCTTTCTTTATCTACTTTTGACATAACTTGTTTATTGTCAGATTGGAATCGAGAGTCTTGGGCTACAGTCACTTCTGTTGAGGTCTTTAAGCTCTTCCCAATTGAGTGCAATGACTGACGATCATTGACGGACTCTGGGACCCAATTATCTCTCTCCTCCTCACTGTCATTCCACAAAGTAGTGTCAGGTGCACATCTTTTCTTTCTATGTTTATGATGTGACTTGAGGCGATTTCCTAAGTTTCTCTTACTTGTAGTTGAAGTTGATGCTTGTTGGCTGATCAATTCCAAGTTCACATCTGTATCAATACTAGTTTGGTTCCACTTAAGTTCACCTCTATTTGGTGTTATGGTATTAAACGTCTTACGTACCATTGACGTACACACAGGCTGTGTGATTTGAGTTTCAGACCTTGTACCGCCATACTGGCCTCTTAGCGGGTGCAGATTGCTTGTTTGTAAGCATTCCACAACTTGAGTGTGTTGAATGGCTGAGTTTTCAGTGTTGGTTGCGTCACTCTTCCATCTTCTAGCCCCTTTACCATTCCTGGTTCTCTTTCCATTCGTCTTGGCATAATTGAGGTACTTCGGCGGCCGTTCCTTAGTATCTCTATACCAATTGGAATATCTATGAGAATTCGGTGTGTATCGTTGAGCATTGGATGGTGTGGTGCGGTACCGTACTGTGTCATCACCATCAACCAATATTCTATTTTCAGAATCTCTTCTATGATTGGAGTGATTGCTATGATTGCTCCAATACTTTCTCTTCCAACTATGGTTGGGGTTTCTGGCAAAATTCCTTTTAATACTATTGCAACGGTCAGAGCTCTGATCATAACCGTGCTGATCACTTACTTCAGAATTATATTCATAATTCTCTTCACCATGATCGAAAAGTACTGTTTGATCAGGTGGATAAGGAGTAAACTCCTCATAATCTAACATGTGAGTGCTGTGCTCATTCTCACTATAATTATTTTCTAAATCGGAATCAGATGATTGACCATTATGCTCATTCTCATCAAGGGATGTGTATGAGTCTTCATCTGTATATTTGCCAGTGCGCTGTATCACATTTGCCGATTCAAGTGCGTACTCCATACGAGTGCGGTTGTCGCCACTCTGGACATCGCTTTCAGACTCCTCTTCAAATGTGTCTGATTCTTCTTCCTCACGGATTACAGGTAGATCCGGAGTTCTTGAGACTTTATAACAATACATGTCACCTTCAAAGACATCAGCCATGTGAGTCTGAGGTGGTCTTTTATATCTTTCTCTACTGGTATCCTCGTACCAGTCTTCGGCATCATCTTGGCTGTTTCTTGAGTACCTATTATTATTTTGGTACCAGCCTTTATTTCTGCGCCTATTTCTGCGCTTTCTATTATTTCTCTGCCAGTTCTTTCTATTATTATATCGATTAAATCTTCTGCCTCTCTGCCATACAGGATTCGGTTGTCGTCGCCATGGGTCTGCACGGGCATAGTTATAAGTACTATGGCATCGGCCCGATCTCTTATTCGGTCTACGACGTCTTATATTCCTCCTCCGTTGCTGCCAGCGATTCCCCGTTGTTCCTGATGTCTTATTTTCGCAGATTACGTTCGATCGTTGGTTGGAACATTCCTTGTCCACCATTTTCGCGGATAGTTTTACCTTTTTGTCTACCATTAACGTTATCGGATTATTCCAATCTACTCTTGGACCTGTGCCACTTTCCTCCTTGAAATAGCACTTCCTATCCTTAAAATCGAATATGAGTGGGGTCTGTGACAATATATCACAGCCTAAAATGAGATTACCTTCGAAATCACAGTTATCTCCTACAATTACAAATTTGAACTGACATGATCTATTAGCTATCTCTAATGTAAGTGTGGTGATTCCGTACACCTGTATTACACCCTGGGTAATACTTTCAAGATTAAGTTTAATGTCTTTGGAAATTAAATCAAAACTACCTTCTAAATCATTAAAGTGTGTGTATTTAAGAATGTTAAGGGACGATCCTGTATCGATAAAAGCTCGTTCATTATGATAATACTTATCATTATTGCTTAAAATACTACAATTTAAATAATATGCGGCTACTCTGGTGCGGTGTGGTGCAAGATGGTCTTGCTCCGCGTGACTAATATTACACACTTTGTGCGGCAATGGTGTCTTATCATCCATATTTGAAGCTACTCTGCCGCTAGGTGCTTCCTTGAATAGGTTACTATTCTTGTGGCGCGCATGCGCGACGCCTTGCCTTTTCTAAAAAAGCTTTGTTCTGTACCTTAGCACACTGCTCCTTTTTATTGGGCTCCACCATTTCATAATCTGATCCGCGCTTTCGCTTATTATACGATGGGTTAGCTTTCTTGCCATTTTCTGATCGCCTTTCTCCTTGTTGGGTGTCTCACCCCTTTCCAATATTTTACAACTCTTGTGTATATTGCCTCTAATATACTCTGCTTCGTCCGAGTCTACTTCTGAACTGGACGGTTCTTCATATGAGTCTCTTAGTAGTTCTTCCTTAGAATGAGAACGATGCATCTGTCTGGCATTCTGCATAGGAGGAGTTTCTGTTCCAGAAACTACTGCATCTGACACTTTATTTACCTTATACTCATTGCGATTTGCCTTTTGGCTTGCTCCCTTTTCTGGAGTGTATCTCGGACTGGGGGAACTACTGCCCCTCCTTGACCTATTAAATTTATTCCAACGTACCCCTCTCGTGGGCGTTGTATCATCTCCTACTTCATTGTTAGTCGACCATGTTTGTGGTCTTCTTGGCATAGGGCTTGTACTTCTAAATCGTTGCCTTTGCCTACTACTACTTCTAGCTCTGCTGTTCCTTTGTTTATAGGAACCGGGATTATTATTATATCCCCTGGGATACTTGTGATCCCTACTGTAATGAGGATCGTAATTGCCTCTTCTATATTTGCGGTCATAATCTTTTGGCCAACTATTGCCAGGTTTTCTGTACCTTTCGGCTGAACTTGCTGGTCTAAATTGTGGTCTACTACCTCTATTGTCAAATCTATTCTCATTTCTCTTTATCCCTCTCTCAAAGTTATGTCCTATTGCACTTATTTTATCATCAGCTCTTCGTCTATTATCTACTTTCTTTGCACTAAGTTTACTTATCAATTCAGAAGCTGTATTTTCTTTAGTAAAGATCTTTGCCACTTTCTCTTTGGTCTTTGCATCTGTGAATTTCATATAAGTGTTACCCCACAACAACACTCTTCTCATCTCTTTACTCACTATTATACCATATCTCAATTCGAGTTCTTCAGAGAACTCTATCACCAATCTTCTTAACTTATGACAAAAAGTCGCTAGGGTCGAACTTTTACCCAATTTCATTGACGTAAGTTCTTCAAAGACCTCCCAAACACGAAATGACGTTAAAGGGGCTAAATTTTCAAGTAGTATCTTTTTAAATTCATCGTAAGAAGTTGCTTCAGAAAGCTCTGGGGTTGCTTCTAGCGCTATTCTTGCTGAAGAGTTTGCATCTGCGCTGGACAAGGGCGCAGTTATTTTCTTGGTCTCTGGTGATGCCTCTGGTGATTGTGAAGTATCTTCAACCACGAATTCACATGGGGACCAGTGGATGCGGCACCGATTGCTGGGGGCCCATCCAATATGGGAATTTTAATCTTGGACATAAAAAGTCGGTTCACATTTACTGCCGTCATATTTTCTCTTTCGTTACGTTCGTCTTCTCCCGTCATATTTAAAGGATTCTCTAACACTGATATAGGTGTGTGTGGTGGTGTATGTGTGGGTTGCTGTGTAGCTAATGTTACCGGGGTCTCCGGGGGACTAAGTGGTGATCTCTCAGGAGTGATAGGTCTATCTGACCCTTGGGACATTTACTACCGAGCCTTCTCGTATTGACTCTCTACTACTTAAATTATATTAAAAGTTTTACTACTTTTAGTCCTCGTGACTACACCAAAAAATGAAATATATATATATATATATATATATATATATATATATAT
>JABUQX010145661.1:0-2500 GCA_015478945.1 Trachelipus rathkii
CGACGTCACTTCGTTCAGTTTAAGGTGGTGTTTAACAATTTTCGCATTATAACGTATAACTTTCGCGTTTTCGTGCGCCGCTTCATATATATATATATTAACCTTGTTTGATATATACTCAACATATATATATATATATATATATATATATATATATATATATATATATATATATATATATATATATATATATTTTTTTATATATATCTATGCTTGTATATATATACTATATATATATATATATTATGATTTATATATAGGGCCAGCTGTGTATAAATATAGGCTATATTGGTAAATTTATAAAAAAATAAAAAAATTCTAGATCCTTTGTAGATATCATGTATATTAATTTTTAGTGCTAAATGAATGCATGACGGCCAATGAACTTTTCTCTACTGATTGCTCCGTCCACCTAACTCCCCGATCCGTGAATGCTATAATAATAATAAAATATTTCAGTACCATAAGTTTACATAAGAATATCAAAATTTAAAAAAAGAAGCATATGCATTAATTGGCTTCAAAAAAGAATATTTGGAGACCATAACTTTTTAAGACTCATTTATATATATATTTTTTTTTAACGTTTTCTTTCATTGCGGATAATTTCAAGTATTTCATATAAGTTTCATGGAAATCGTTGAAAATCGGCTTGTGTCACTATAATTGATAACAAAGACAAATGTTATAAATATGAATTTAGGAAGCCTATTATTTTATATTTAACAAATTTAAGAGCAATATTTTACAACTACAAATTAATAAATTCATTATTTCCTAACAATCTAGTAAAAAAATTGCCCCCCCCCCAAAAAAAAATCCCATTTCTATAATACAACAGGATATATATATATATATATATATATATATATATATATATATATGTATATATGTATGTATATATATATATATATATATATATATATATATCTATATACTATATATATATATATATATATATATATATATATATCTTTATATATATATATATATATATATATATATATATATTAATGTGTGTGTGTTTAGGTGTGTATGTGGTAAGTGTAAATGCGAAGGAATATAGATGCGAATGAGGAATGTTGAAACTAATGTTTTCATGTACTCATTCATGTTCGGAAATTACTTAATCTTTGTGATAAATCATTTAGAAAACAAAAGCCGATGACGTAAATATTTTGATTCACTGTGTTTCAGTTATATCAAGTTATCATTAGTCATCTAGCTATATATCTAGTTATATCTAGTATAACTAGTATATATATATATATATATATATATATATATATATATATATATATATATATATATATATATATATATATATATATATATATATATATATATACGGTATATATATATATATATATATATATATATATATATAATATATATAAATATATATATATATATATATATATATATATATATATATATATACATATATATATATTTAACATATATATATATATATATATATATATATATATATATATATATATATATATATATATATATATATATATATATATATATATATATATATAGCAAAAAATAAAAGATACCCGCATGATATCTCAAAAAAAAAGATAGATACAAGAAAACTGATAACATATATGGAATCAGCGCTGGTATGGAAGAAATGGAAAAAAAATTACTTTTTGTTTATTTTATCTCAAAACTACGATAGGTGAAGAAAGCAATAACATATATGGACTCGTATCTGAATTCTTTTGGGGGCTCCAGGCCGCGACGGTGCGGGACAGAGGGGACGTTTCCATACCACGTAGGGAGGGGCGGAGGAACCCCAGCGACACCCAAATACCAAATGGCGGGGGTTCCGGAGGGCAATCGGAGGAAAACGGTCTACCCCTCGGGCCGAGAGACCCCGACTCTTTGCATCTTTGCGGTTTACCCTGGGGTATTCTTTTAGTTAAAAAAAAATCTTTTTCATACATATTTCATACGCTGATTCTAAATATGTTATTAGTTTTCTTGTACCTATCGTAGTTTTGGAGATAAAAAAAATTAATTTTCATACAAATTTCATACGCTGATTCCATATATGTTATCAGTTTTCTTGTACCTATCTTAGTTTTCGAGATATCATGCGGGTAACTTCTTTAGTTTCACATATATATATATATATATATATATATATATATATATATATATATATATATATATATATATATATATACTATATATATATATATATTTTCTACTATATATTCTTTATATATATATATATGATGACTAAAATAAACTTAAAGCAGTCTCATTTTTGCCGCCCAGAATGGAAACAAATCACTTTTAAACAGAGTATTTATAAAAAATTATATATTATAAATTCACAGATACCATATCCGCCTTTTCCTTTGGGCACGGATTAGTCCTATTTTTAATGTGTTAAAAGCGTTATTTAATAGCGGTTATTCTTACCTTTTTCGTTTTAATTTTGCATAATCTTTTATATTTATTATGTAATAATTTCATTTAT
>JABUQX010145661.1:7500-15000 GCA_015478945.1 Trachelipus rathkii
AAAATGAAATTTTATTTTCAGTAAATATACCGAAAAAATTCTAAGCAATGCATCGTGTGTGTAAGGCAAATAGGTCACAAAATCTGCTGTGCTTTGGAACACAAAAGAATGTTTGAGAAAGTTTGAAAGAGAGAGAGAGAGAGAGAGAGAGAGAGAGAGAGAGAGAGAGAGAGAGAGAGAGAGAGAGAGAGAGAGAGAGAGAGAGAAAAGATTTCTTCCCCATCCACACCTAATGAATTAACTGAAAATTTTTACCTACAAAGTGACTGTCTCAGGAACAGCTGTGAGACTTAAAAGCAGAGAGATACTGCCGCGATTATATGAGTGGAGGAAAGTTAAACTAAATCGTTTGCTTGAGACTACAATATATAAGGTGATCGAAGTCTAAATATTTATTTCTAATATCTTTATTAGATTATTAGTCGATAATAAAATACGTATAGTCTGTAACCTGAGGTGTCTTAACTAAGTAGTTGTTACTGACATATTTACTTGACCTCGTATAAATGATACCATATTTCAGTTCTATAAATGCAAGGTATTTAGCGAACAAGATTTAACTCAACCATATTATAATATTGTTGTTGACGAAGAAAGTCCAAAATTTTTAATCATTACGTGTCCATTGGGCACTTTTTCATTTAGCCGGATAATACAGGGGTTTAAAAGTAGTGCCAGAACCTTTTCAGACAAAGGTTTATGAGTATTCTATTAAGGGATATAACGGGTTCTTGTATTCATCTGGATGATATACTCATTGCAACTCAAACGATAGAAGAACATTTATTATTGTTAAAAAAGTCTTTGAAAGATTTCAATACATGAACAATTTTTTAAACGAAAAATAATGTGTATTTCGTGTGAAAGAAATGAATTTTCTTGGCATTCATGTAAGTAAAAAGGGTAGAGAGAGAGAGAGAGAGAGAGAGAGAGAGAGAGAGAGAGAGAGAGAGAGAGAGAGAGAGAGAGAGAGAGAGAAAAGCAAAACGTGAGCCAAATTGCAGGTTGATAAACCAAAATATATAAAATAACTTCGAGAATTTCTTGACACGCTTAATATCTTCCGTGAAAATCTGGCTGATGAGGCACAAATATTGCAGCCTCTTACAAATTTATTAAAATCCTAATTCTATTCGAAAAAAGGCATTAAGTAATGTGGAAAAACTGAAAGAGCTTTCAAAGAAGATAAGGAAGAAATTGCAAATGCAACTCTTTTATCTGAAGGCTGAGACCAATGTTGAGAGACTCCATCCTAAGAACCACAAGTTTTTGAAAGCAAAATCAAAATTTTCACTTTTTTATTATCTAAATTAGTATAAAAATTCCTCTTGCACATCATGGTGTGATTATTTGGAAATTCTAAATTTTTTTTTAAATACAGAAATTTATTTAGAGAGGTGTCGAACTAAAAAATTGCAATTCCAGGTTGTGGCTCAAAAAATGTTTTGTTTTTACTTATAGAAAATCTATTTTTTTATTTATTTATGCAACTTCCAACCCAGGTTCCGGCTTTTACTCAGTCAAATATATGGAGTCAGAGCCGGAGCCGGAGCCGGATCATGAGATAAAGTGAGCCAGGCAGGCTGGAGCCAGAGCCAGGGCAGAGCCAGAGCCAGAGCCAGAGACGGAAAGATTGTCAGATATAGCAGAAGCCAGAGCTAGAGCAGGATCCTGGATATAATTTTTTTCAAGAAATAATTTTTAGGTGAAAAATTTATTACAAAAGACGTGCTGAAAAATTTTCAAATAGTGCAGAAACCATAGCCAGAGCAGCAGTAGGTGTCTGAATAAAAAATGTACAATTTTTCTTTTGAGTAGCAAAGAAATTTTGGGGAATATATATATATATATATATATATATATATATATATATATATATATATATATAATATAATATATATATATATATATATATTTCTCTCTCATATATATATTTTTATAATAATATATATATATATATATAAGCTGCACGTACCACTACCCCGCTTAAGCGGGAATAAGTGTTTGTATAATAATAATAATAATATATATATATATATATATATATATATATATATATATATATATATATAATATATGTGTAAAAATATAATATATATATATATACATAATATATAATATAATATATATATAATAATAATTTATATAATATATAAAATAATAATAATAATAATCAGATTATAATATATATATATATTAGGGATGTGCCGAATAGTGAAAAAGCCGAATACCGAATACCGAATATTCGGCTAAAAGTATTCGGCCGAATACCGAATATTCGGCCGAATAATCACTTCACTATTCGGCCGAATAGTTATTTCAAAGTTCGGTCATCCATTTAGGGAAAAATAAAGAAAACTTACACTGGTCAACAAAAAAAGGTGAAATTTTTCTTGGATGGACTTTTGTAGCAGATATATAGTAATTCGGTGCTGATTCCATATATATTCTCGGATTTGCTGTATCACATCCCGTTTTCGTGCAATCATGGATCCCTATTTTTTGCATATTCCCTAGGAATGACAAAATTCATGTGTGCACTACGTAGGCTGTATAGACGTTACCTTCCGCATATATCTACAGTAGCAGCAAGTTTACTGAGGTCGATATTCGGGAAGCATGTGGTAGCTTTAGTACGTCTACATGTATGGATGCCAATGACCTGGATGATGTCTATCATCCATCTGAAATATAGTCGGATGGTCCGTCATTGTTCACCCAGGGTGAACTGAACGATCTTGTATGAGAGTTGTATTTGCCGAAGTTGTCCTGAGCTGTTGGCTTCGAGGTTGCATGAAAAATGACTACTGGACCATGGCACAAGAGTAACATTTTATCGTAACAGAGAAGCAGAGCTGTGGAGGCTCTTCCAGTCAGATGGTAACCTTGTGTATTGCAGTGAAGTTGCAGGCCTACTACTCGCTATGGGACTCCCAGCATACGATGCAGGTGAGTGGCGACTGTTTATTGACACTTCAAAGAGCAGTTTAAAGTGTGTGTTGCTACACAACCGCTAGGTATTCTTCAGTTTCCAAGTGGGTTTCGGTACGGATGAGAGGAGTATGCAAAAATCAAGACAGTTTGGAGGAGGCTACAATATCAGATACATGGATGGTAAATATGCGTCGACCTCAAAATGATAGCTTATTTTCCTCAGTCCAAACAAGCAGGTTCACAAATATCCTTGCTTCCCTTGCTATTGGGACACCGGGCGGCAAGGGATCCACTGGACCAAAGGCGCTGCAGAGGGAAACCTTGACGCCAGGTGACAGGAACATCGTACGTGAACCACTTGTACAGAGAAAACATCATCTTACCTCCACTACACATAAAACTTGGTTTGATGAGACAATTTAACTACGAAAAACTATGGTTATGATGGTGAATGCTTCCCTTATATGCTCCAACGTTTCCCTGGTCTAGTTGACGAGAAGAAAAAAATAGGATATTTGATGGCCTACAAATACGGACACTCCTCCGTGATGCTGCCTTTTGCTATAACATTGACTGTGTGATAGGCAAGAGCGTGGAATGCTTTTTCAGATGTAGCACAGGATTTTCTGGGGAACAGGAAAGCGAACCACTAACATTGTACAAGAACTGCTAGACAGTTTTCATTCTCATGGATGTAGAATGAGTATAAAGTTGCAACTTACATTCTCACCTAAGAAAATTTCCGGATAACTTAGGCGATGTTAGTGATGAGCAGGGTGAACGCTTCCATCAAGATCTAAAGTTCATGGAAGGACGTTACCAGAGCAAGTGGGATATCAATATGATGGCCGACTATTGTTGGAGCTTGATGAGGGATATTTCAGACGCTATGCACAGTAGATCGTCTACGAAGAGAAAGTTACTACCATCGTAGGTATGTTTACATTAACTAAACCCATTCCTTCTATTACATTCATTGTTTTCCCATATTACTCTTTATTCATAGTTGTATTATATGTTTAACATATATCTATCAAAGACATGTATCATATCTTTGCGATTTGTTTCTCTCCCTTCATATATCCAATATATATATATATATATATATATATATATATATATATATATATATATTTGTGATATATCTTTATAATTTATATATATATATATATATATATATATATATATATATATATATATATATATATATATATATATATATATATATATATATATATATATATATATATATATATATATTTATATATATATATATATATATATATATATATATATATATATATATATATATATATATATATATATATATATATACATATGTATATATATATATATATATATATATATATATATATATATATATATAATAATAGTGTGAGAGACCCTCTTGAAAAAGGTAAAAATCATAAAATTTTACAAATCTGTGTTACACACACAATATCTCACAAATGCGATGTGATATGCAAAAACCGATTACATTTTTGGAATCAGCACATCAATAAATAATCAATTGCGAAACCCCGTCCAAGAAATTTCATGTTTACCAGTGTTATATACAAAGTAATAAAACAAAAAGTAAATAACTATTTCTTACCTATAACAAACCATTCACATATTAAAAATAATTAAATGAAAATTGAAAAGTTTCGTAGTTAAAGATATTAAACTAAACTTCATTTGAATAAGCTCTAAGGTTAAAATGACAGAACATTAACAGTTCTCCATTTTCAGGGGATAACCTATTTCTTGTGGCTTAAATAGTTCCTCCTGTTCTAAATATTCTTTCACTTTCGACTGATGACGGTGGAGCTGAAAGGTATTTTATTGCTAGTTTTTTTCGTTTTTCCACCAATTGAAGGGAATATCATTGTCTTCACTGGTCAAAGTAGGCAAACTTATATATTTGTTTATTTCTTGATGTAATTCCGTATGTAGCCTTTTACTTTTATGTACAATAATCACATCGTCAGAAGAATGGGACTTTCTTTTTTCACTCTCACTTTCTTTTCTGTATGACGATTTTGATGCCACAATTTCTTTAAAGCAATCCATTAAAGAAGTGAAAATGGAACCTTCAGCTTCACTTTCCCCACTAAGTGAATCATCGTCAGCAGAAGAGTCAGGAGCTAAATTTTCATGCATTTCTTTCCATGCCTCAACGACCATATTTTTTACTGATTCATCTGATTCATGTTGAAAAATTAGCTTGAATCGCAGATCTAAGAAAGTAACTACACACAAAGATTTATCACATAGAAACTTAGAAAGTCTTTTTTCTACTGATTTCTTAAGCTCTTCAACGAGTGTAATTATTCCACTGAAGCTTTTGCTTTTAATTGCCTTATTTAAAAATAGATTTATTGCTAAAATGGAAGGGATCACTTGGGCGACTGTTACTTCACTTTTAATGCTTGTTTTAGTGATGTTGTCAAATGGCTCAAGTAAATGGAATAATTTTGCCACTGAAAATCAGTCAACATTTCTGATAGGGGAACTTTTTGTTCAAACAATCTTTTAAGCATATCATAAGTTCTGTTCCAGCGTGTAGAAACGTCTTGAATTAATTTATGCTGTTTGACATTCTGTAAAGTTTTAAGCTTTGCAGCTGCCGTTGCTGAATGGTGAAAATGAGAGGATATGCTTCTGCAAGTAAATAAAATATCTTTAACAGACTTCTGACATAATATTGAATCGTTAATGCATAGTTGCAACATGTGAATAAAACATGAAATTGATAGCAAACCACTCTCCCTTACCAGCTACCATGTTTGGTCCATTATCCCGTATCACTAAATGAATTAATTTTTAGAATATTGAAAAATGTCAAAAGCCCTTATAGGATCTGACAAATGAAAGATTTTCGCCATATTGGCTACAAAATTTGGCTATATTTTTATTTTTTGAAAAAATAAATTTCTAAAATTTCAATAATAAATTGAAATAACTTTTCCTTATGTTGACTTCATTTTATAAAGCTCAATATTGGGCTAATAGTTCGGCAAAAAAGCCGAATACCGAATATTGGGGTATTTGGCGGAATAGACCGAATACAGAATACATACCGAATATTCGACACACCCCTAATATATATATATATATATATATATATATATATATATATATATATATATATATATATATATTATATATATATATATATATATATATATATATATATATATATATATATATATATATATATATATATATATATATATATATATTTCTATATTGTCTCCTTTGTCCACCTTTTGAATCATGGGAGCCATACTCTTCCAAATACCGCGCCGACGCAACCAGCCTCTTCCAGGAATAAATGTTCCAGATTGTTCTGAGTTGAGAGTTAGATTGACAAGAGAGAAAAAGTGAGATATGTCCTCCGGACCTGGTTACAGTTTTGACTGATATTTGTGGTGGTTTGATTGAGGTTGAATCTGTGATTGCATTATTGTAAGTTAGGGTGGTGGCCGCATCTTAATTTGGCCAAAGATGACTGACTGGTTCTTGGTAGTGAGTTGAATTCTGGTGCTATTTCTGGTGGGTGTTTGTTTAAAGTATTGGTTGGTGGTCTGCGTCTTAAGTAGTTTTCTGTTAGTATGGAATGGATTTGCTTGGCGTGTCGTGTGGATTTGTTTGGTGGAGGTGGAATATTGTTCAGAATTTGTTTGTAATATAGAGCTGGTGAAGGAGGTTGTTTGAGTCTGTGGTGGACGGGGCTACATAGGACAATGTAGCATGGGCGTTGGGGTGTTTGAGTTTTGATAAAGAATTGTGTGGATATTATGCCAAGGTGCGTGTCTATGGGTAGTATTATGGTTTTTTTCGTGTAGGTGCTGTTGTTGTGCTCGTTGTTGATGTGCAGCCTGTTATGATTTTTAGTGCTTTGTTTTGTGTAGTTTGGAGTTTCTTTACATTGCTTTTAGTCAGTAGTGGGTGCCAAGTTTGAGAGTTGTAGTTTAGAGTCGGACGAATGTATTGTTTGTATATGGTGGTGGATGTTGGTTTATTGTTTGTGAAGTCTGTGCCAGCGATGGTTCTTAATATGTTCAGTTTCTTGTTTGGAGATAAAATTATGTTCTCTGTGTGTTTTATGAAAGTGAGATGAGTGCCAAGTGTTACTCCAAGGATTTTGGAAATTTTGGTGAAGGGTATGACAATGTTGTTTAAGTAGACTTGGGGGTGTGTGGTGCCGAGTTGGCGGTCAGTGGTGATTAAAGTAATTGATGATTTGTTTGGTGATGTGGATATTCTTTTCTCTGTTAGCCATGTTTGAAGTTGTTTGATGCACTGTTGTGTCAGGTTTGTGAAAGTGTTTAGGTTATGGTGTGTAGTGGCTTTTAATGTCATCTGCGTAGGTTGTTATGATTGTGTGGTCTGTTTGTGGTTGTGGGAGGTCGGCCGTGAATAGGTTGAATAGTGTCTGGGAGAGTATTGCGCCTTGGGGTACTCCGTTATTGATGTTTACTGTTTTGAATTTTGTATTGTTTGTTTGTATTTGTGATGTTCTTCCTGATAGTAAATTGGAAATCCATTTCTTTAGGTTAG
>JABUQX010145661.1:20000-22500 GCA_015478945.1 Trachelipus rathkii
TACACCACTTACTAACATGGGACACCATTACTGACCTACAATCGGACCACCTTCCTATTCTTATATCTCTAAATTCCCCCCATCAATCCCCCCCAAAAAAAACTATTACATACACTAACTACAAAAAAGCAAACTGGCCCGCATATACTAATTATATCGAAACTCACATCAACCCAACACAAATCCACGATACAACATCCCTTCTCACCTCCATCACTCACTTAAACAATACAATCATCAAATCTGCAAACCTTCATATACCCAAAGGACACAGAAAATCATACAATCCCAAACTCAACCCCAACATCAGCCAACTCATTAAACAAAGAAACTCCCTTCGAAAACTCAATCCATATACCCCACACATTTCTAACCAAATAACAAACCTAAACACCCAAATCTCCAACCTCATAACCACCAACACTACTAATAAATTTTCTGAATACCTACAACAAAACATCTCGCGCAAAGACAATAAGAAAACTTGGCAAGTTATCAAAAAATTAAACAATTCACGAAACAACCCCCCACCATCCCACGAATCCCCATCTTTACCCAATAACTCCCTCCCTTCCCCAAAACAACAATCAGACAGTCTCGCTAAACATTACGCTAAGATCTCCCGTAAACCAACACACCCCGATAATAGGAAAACAAAAAAAACAACTCAGAAAACTCAAATTAGACCACAACCCCCTACCCCCATTCACAACAATCATGATAACAGAAACCATTAAAACCCTCAAAAATTTAACAGCATCAGGCCCAGACTCCATATCCAACCTGCACATAAAACACCTTGGAGAAAACGCAATCCTCCTAATCACAGACATCTTCAATAAATCTTGGCAACTTAACTACATTCCCCCAATCTGGAAACAAGCATACATAATCCCTAAACTCAAACCAAAAAAAAGACCCCAATTCCCCCTCCTCCTATCGCCCAATTTCTCTGCTTTGCTCCATCAGTAAATTGCTAGAGAAATTCATTCCCCTCCCAGACTTCCAACACGGATTCAAAAGCAACCATTCCACAACCACAGCCCTCACCTCCCTCACACAACACATCGTTAATCAATCACCTTTCCATAGATCTATACTCACAGCAATAGACATAAACAAAGCATTGACAACGGCCACACACATCCGCATTCAAAAAATCCTCCATCCCCCTTCAAAAAATAATGACAAGAGCTCGGTCACTGTTACTCAGTGTTGCAAAAGTCTTATACAAAAACAACCTCTCCCATTCTATCAAATTACAAAACGGCGTCCCACAGGGAGCCATTCTCTCTCCATTTTTATTCAACCTTTTCACTGCAGATCTGCCCACCCCAATCCACCACTCCACCAAACTTATCACTTATGCAGACGACATCAGCCTTATTTCCCAACACCCAGACGTAAACACAGCCACACAACATACCCAAGAATATTTATTAGAAAATTGGTTAATCTCCAACAGAATGACCGCATCCCCCCTTAAGTCCTCTATCACCCTTTTAACCACTGACCGTCATCAATCCTCCCTCCATCCCATAATTACACTGAACAACAACCCCCTTCCTTTAAACAAAACCCAAAAAATACTAGGACTTACCTACGACACCCACATGACGTTTTCCCCCCACATCGACCAAATCACTTCCACAACTCAACGAAAACTAAACACCCTCCGAACCCTTTCCCAACACAACTTCAGCGATAGGAAACACACACTCACTACTACCTATAAACAACTCCTTAGAACAAATCTAAACTATGCCTCACCAGCATGGTTCCCAGCACTCTCAAAATCAAACACAAATAAATTACAAATCTCTCAAAATACAGCCCTCAGAATTATCACAGGTTGCACTAAAACCACCCCAATCCAACATTTACACGATGAGACCTCCATGGAGATGGTGGGGACTCAATTCTATCAGAAAACCCGTAACCCAACCCACCCTTGTCACCAAATTCTCTCCAATCCCCCTCGACAAAGACTAAAATCCCCCCTTCTTCACCAGCTCAATTCTATTACAACACTTACAATATAATTCCCCCGCCCCCTCCCAATAGGTCATGGATTACACATATCCATACCCACCTAACAAACACTTACCTTCAAAACCGCCCAAATACTTTATTACCTCCCCAAAACTTTCCCCTAGAGAAGAAACGCTGTCCAGAAGAGGCCAAATGGACCTCGCCCGGAGCAGATCAGGTCACCACCCAAAACTCATGCAATATAAATATAGATTTAAATTAGACAATGTCACCTCCCCCACTTGCACCAGATGTCACAATTCTCAAGATACAATAGAGCACCTCCTTCTGAGGTGCCCAGCTCTCGACGCCCCCCGCGCCGACTTCTCTATATCCTCTCTCCTCGACCTGTGGAACCGCCCGGTGGCGGCAGCCGGCTTCCTGGAAGCAGTGTGGTGGGCGTTCCTAATTAAAGGGGGGGCGAGGGAGAGAAGTATGTATATATATATATATATATATATATATATAT
>JABUQX010145661.1:40000-42500 GCA_015478945.1 Trachelipus rathkii
ATGTATATATATATATATATATAATATAATAATATAATATTGTATTTGTAATAATAATTTATATATAGGTATATAAATAAATTTATATATATATGTATATATAATATATATATATATATATATAATATATAAATATATATATATATATATATAATATATATATATATATATATATATATATATATATATATATATATAACAATATATATAATATATATATGTATATATGTATATATATAATATATAAAAAAAATATATATATATATATATATATATATATATATATATATATATATATATATATATATATATATATATATATATATATATATATATATATATATATATATAAATATATATATATATATATATAAATATATATATATATATATATATATAAGCATTTCACCCTGCTGGGAATCGAACCTGGACCCTAGCAGATATGCGTGCAAGTGCTTGACCACCAGGCCACGATGAGCTAAAAGAAGAACCCGATAATACTTCCTATGGTGAATATTCGCACCCACCTAATAGGAACACAACGAGCTCTTCCCGCCTGCACTCGGGCCTGGGGCCAAACAGGGTACCGCGCATGGTGAAGAATACTGAACCGGGGCCAGATGTACAGAGAAATATTGCAATAACCCGCAATCTAATAAGAACTGAAACACCTAAAACATTTTCACCCTGCTGTGAATCGTACGATAGCTCTAGCAGATATGCGTGCAAGTGTTTGACCACCACGCCAAGATGAGCTAAAACCTCTTTGAGGCCAAGAAGTATTGTCGGCTTCTTCTTTTAGCTCATCGTGGCGAAGTGGTCGCGCACACATATCTATAGGGTCCTACTCGATTCCCAGCAGGTGAAATGCTTTAGGAAGTGTTTCATTACTATTAGATTGCAGGTTTTGCAATATTTCTGTACATCTGGCTAATTTGTATTTTCACCTTGCGCAATACCTGGGGCTGGCCTCAGGCCCAGTGGCGAATGAATGTACTGATTGATAACCTTTTAGTACCAAAAAGTATTGTCGTGTTTTTTCTTTTAGCTCATGTGAAGTCAACACTTGCACGCATGGCTACTGAGGTAAGTTTGATTCCCCAGAAAACTGAAAATAGACCTGGATGTTTCATTACTATAATTAAATTGCGGGTTATTGCAATTGTTCTGTTTATATATTTGTTTATATAATATATATATATATATATATATATATATATATATATATATATATATATATATATATATATAATATATATATATATATATATATATATATATATATATATATATATATATATATATATATATATATATATATATAAATATATATATATATATATATATATATATATATATATATATATATATATATATATATATATATATATATATATATATATATATATATATATATATATATATATATATATATATATATATATTAAAGGACATTTTTATTTATATTTTTATTTATTTTCGACACAAAACGGAATCTTCTATTTCTTAATAGTATGACAGACCGTAAAATGTAATTTTTAACGTGTTTAAAATAAATATGAACTATGACCATTCGATGGATTTCATCACTGAACTCTTCTTCAGTTTCTTGTGGACCGTAGTGGGTTCTTTACATAAATTCGTATATATATATATATATATATAGGTATATATATATATATATATATATATATATATATATATATATATATATATATATATATATATATATATATATATATATATATATATATATATAATTTTAAATAAAATATTTTCCTCAAAATAATTTTGTATTGGAAAGATTTTTAATAATTTTTATAGATTATTTTTAAAAATTTATTTGCTATAAAAAGAACTTACTTTTTTTATTTTTTGAGCTTTGTTTATTTCGACGTAAATATTTATTATTTGTGTTCACAATAAGTGTTATATATATATATATATATATATATATATATATATATATATATATATATATATATATATTTATATATATATATATATATATATATATATATATATATATATATATATATAGATGGTCAGATTTTTTTAATGCTCACAGTATGTAACTAGAGAACGGCAGGTCCTACAGTAAAACAAATTATATATTTGGAATCAGCCGAAAATTCTAAGGATGGGATTTAACAAGTAAAAATTTTTTTTTTTAACTAAAGGAATACCCTAGGGTAAACCGCAAAGATGGCAGGAGTCGGGGTCTCTCGGCCTCCCGGTGGACGACGGGGGGACTAATCCCCCCCTCCGGGGATGGTCTCCGGAACCCCCGCTCTTTGGTCTTTGGGTGTCGCGGGGGTTCCTCCGACCATCCCCTCCGGGGTATGAAACATCCCCCCCTCTGTCCCCCGTCGGCTCGAGCCCCCTAAAAAAAACTTAAAATTTTCCAAAAAAAAACAAAATTATTTCACCAAATTTAGGGGGCTCGAGCCGACGGGGGACAGAGGGGGTCGGAGGAACCCCCGCGACACCCAAAGACCAA
>JABUQX010145662.1:0-2500 GCA_015478945.1 Trachelipus rathkii
TACATATTAATATATAATATTCCCTTGAAATAGTGTTTCAATTTTTATATTGCTGAAAATTGGATCTATATATAATAAATTCGACTTTAATATATTATAAAATTTAATGACTGTAATTTTAAATTTTAAAATGAAGTTAAAAGTTTTATTATTTTCAATATTCTTTAATTAACTTATAAAAGATTTAATTACTTGGTCTTGATCTTTGTAATTGTATATATATATATATATATATATATATATATATATATATATATATATATATATATATATATATATATATATATATATATATATATATATAAATATATATATATATATATATATATATATATATATATATATATATATATATATATATATATATATATATATATATATATATATATATATATATATATATATATATTTATAAATATATATATATATATATATATATATATATATATATATATATATATATATATATATATATATATAAAGATATATATATATATATATATATATATATATATATATATATATATATAAGTATATATATATATATATATATATATATATATAAAAATATATATATATATAAATATATATATATATATATATATATATATATATATATATATATATATATATATATATATATATATATATACGGTTACGTATGTATGAGCGTGATGCTTCATCGCTAGCTACGGATGACTTGCTAAATCGTTAGCTGTTTATTAATTACTGTGATAGTCGGATACAGGCCTTAGGCACACTCTGCACTTATGAAATATTCTTCCTATAAATAACTTAAGGCTTATCGAATTTACAAACACACATACATATACAATTATACACATATATTGACATACACTCGCACATACACAGGAGCAAATGCTGAAGACCTAAGATGTTATCTTACTTCCAAAATGACTTCGCTGCCTCGAAGCAAAAGTCAATGATTTGAAAATTAAAAAAAATAATGAAATTGTTTCGGTTTTGCAAAAATAAGGAGATATTTTTGATTTTTTCCAGAAGCTTGCAGACATGTAGTTAAGATTTAATATCCTGCTGATTTATATATATATATATATATATATATATATATATATATATATATATATATATATATATATATATATATATATATATATATATATATATATATATATATAAACAAATATATAGCTTATGTATATTGTTTTTGTTCTTATTATATAAAGAATATATATATATATATATATATATATATATATATATATATATATATATATATATATATATATATATATATATATATATATATATATATATATATATATATATATGTATATATATATATTTATATATATATACATATTCCTTATAAATATTTATATATTTATATTTCAATTTTTAGATATGCATACATATACATATATATATATATATATATATATATATATATATATATATATATATATATATTATGGAGTTGATTTGAAATTTTGATTTTGAACAACCTTTAAATATAAATCACAACGAATATATTCATGTTTCTTCTATAACTCCTTCCGAAATAATACTTATGACTTGAAACAAGAAAAGAAAAAAGTCACCTTGGAAGATGTAATATCAGTCAACATACTAAGAGTCTGTGATGACGTAACTCTTTCTTTATTAACAAGAATGCTTAATAAATGCTGGCGAGAACACAAAATCCCAGACAAATATATAGGTGTCACAGTTCTTCCGTATGATGAGAAAAATAAAGAAGGCTTAAAAGATTACAGTCGAATAAGCTTTCTTCCAGTCTTGTACAAACTACTTGCGGAGATAATAAGTGACATATTACTGAGCAAGTTGATTCTAATCAGCCAGGCATCAACAAGCATGATTGAGAACTGGTAATACCACAACTGATCATCTCTAAGTAGGTCCAACACCTGATAGAACGTTGTAATGAACATAAAGAGCATTTCTGCAAGGCGATTTCTTTAGACTAATATAAAGCATTTGAATCAGTGAGCACTACCTTTTTTTTAAATGCTTTATATAGCCAGAGTTCCTCTTTAAGATTATATATTAAAATGCTACATCAGGATATAAATTATTTGAAGGGATGTGATTTATGAAGGATATGAATTATTTGTAAGTAATAAAAGACAAAGTGGAGTTAGACGGGGATATATTTATTCATGACAGTATTAGGGGAAATATTCGGGATCCTAAAAGAGAAAGAAGAGGCTATAAACATAAATGGAAGATACATAAATCATTTAATATTTAATAATTATGTGTTCCTCACAAGTAAAATTCAAAGCGAGGTGGTCCTATATGAAAAGGTCAGCTCACAGGCAAAGTTAGAGAAGATGGCGCTGTTTGAAAGAGTCATCTCTTAAGCAAGATTTAAAGAGAAATGACCCTATATGAAAGTGTCACCCAAAGGTCAAATTTCAAAGAATTCACATGAGATCCTGAGGAGTTAAAAAGAATGGTGGTGAAATTAGACAGAGCTAACTGAACAGTAGGGTTA
>JABUQX010145663.1:5000-20000 GCA_015478945.1 Trachelipus rathkii
ACAACAGGTGTAGGGAGATGTCATCGTACCAGTACAGTGAAAAAAATGTCCTACTGAAGGAGTATTTTGTCAAACAGCCTTATCGTGGGGTTGCTCTTTTAATAATCGAAGAAAGTAAACAGGGCTGACACTGACGAACCCTTATCAGTTCAGGGTTTATATATTCTCATTGACAAAACAACAAAACAATAACTCATTAATGGTTCACTGCTGTTAATATTAGCCTCACAGGAGATCTATACAAATCAGGTAACATGAGACGAACTTATCAAAACAAAAGCAAAACAAAAACAATATTAATAACCAATAATAATAATAATAATAATAATAATAATAATAATAATAATAATAATAATAATAATAATAATAATAATAATAATAATAATAATAATAATAATAATAATAATAATAATAATAATAATAATGTTCATCACATACACATAGTTTTTACATAGGCTTAAGATCTAAAAACGCTAAATCTTTACATTGAAAACCAATCATTTTCGTCGTTATATCTAATATATTTTTTCACTTCATCGATACCATCATTGAGTACGTATGTTAAAAGTTCACATTCAGACACTAAAATATGTTTACTCGATAGATCCGTGTGGTAAGCACTTTCGTTCCATTGTTTTCTAAATAGATAGACGAGTTTCTGTACATCTATAGAATTTAAGAAGCGTTCAATGATAGTCTCAGAATCATCAACCAGCGTTTTCTTGAATGAGCAATATTCCTGATACAACATGTAATGCGCAACAGTTACATAATCAGACAGCATTTCCGATTTCTTAGTTTGCGTTATTACCATCCTACAAACCTCCGACAGATATTTTATCGGTTTTAATCCAGAAATATAGATTCTACGAGCCGTAGGTTTAAATACACCTGTGTCATTACACATCTTCCATACTCGAACCTCCAATCGGTGTTGTGAAATTATACCCTTAGAAAAAGAGATAGTAAGATGACTAACTTTATGACATCCTCTTCTGGCAATAATCGTTTCCGGTGAATCTACTAAAACGTTGGTAGAGTCAGAGTACTCCTTAACCCATTCTGCAGCGTGACGACATATACAGAGTAGTTCATCTGTACTCATAAAAATACGTTTGTTACTGCGGTATACAGATTGATTAATACATGTGAAAAAATCAGAACCATCGGGGTTTCTTTTATATAAGATTGAAACCCCGCACCCTGGGATCTTGATTACCCTTTGTATAATCTTTTGTATAGGGGTATATCTGTTAAGACGCTGCATATTGTTCACTTAATGAAAATAGAACACTTTTTAAACGGAACACAACCTCCTAATGCTTTCAAGTCCACTACGATTATGACGTTAAAACAAGCATCATGAGAAAAGATATTATAAAATTAAGGATACAAACACAAGCCTAACAGGAAGGCTAAACCTGTTTTACATTCACTTTTAGGCCTTACGCTCCGTTCGTTTTATGTTTGTATTTCATGTTTCATTCAATGCTATCACATTGGGCAAACTAATAAACGCTAATTGGACCTAAGAACATAGCATATCTAACTTACGAATAAACAGTTTTCATTAACAAAGTTCGTTACTCATCTACGGTAAATAACTAACACCATTCTTAAAACTCAACCTACCCCGATCCCTTTCGAAACATTACGCAATACCTTCAAATCCCGAGGCTCACCCTGCATACTTATCATTAGGGTTGCCTTTATCTTTATACAAAAGCTCTCCCAAAGGCGCTCACGCATCAACATAATCTCATTCTTTATGATACATAACCGAACAATTTTATCTCCTGACATAGCATAAAAATAAGTTCTTTGAATAAAATATCACAGTAAGAAAGCATAATAGTTTACTGATTTTAAAACAGTAAATCAGTAGTGGTAAAATCAAACAATCATCCCTGCAGTCCCCTGCCGTCCCATCCATACTGGTCTATTAAAAGCTATTGATTCAAGTCATATTTGAACTATCATTTTTGGACAAACATAACATAAAAATAGTAAATTGTAATAGTACAAGAATAAGTTCTTTATATACTAACCTAGGCTTTGAACAGCCCAGGGCACAGTCACCATCCTTCAGGAGGGCATCACCCACCTTTAGGTGATCCCCTCACTTGGGTTCTCTGCACACCCTTTCAAGGAGGGCTTGGCGCATCCTCCTGGGATTTCTCTTGGAAGGTAATGTGTTGCTTTAAATACTCTTGGTTAATGAAAACTGTTTATTCATAAGTTAGGTACGTTATCTACGTTTATTCACAGGTCAAATGATGTTATACTCGAAATAGTTGACACTGCTGAAGATAGTGTCAGTTCATGGTCAAGACAGTGAGGTATCTTTGATAGATTTGATCACTTTGTTAAAGGGATTTTGTTAGATAATACGGCTTTACCTGTTGCTAATATGCTCGAAAAGTGGGAACATATCAGTATTGTATGGGCCTCAGTGGCTACTTTACCTTGATCAGTGAGGAATTTTCAGGATGTTAACATGTTTATTCATGTAGTATATTCAGGTTTGCATTTGTACACTAAATTCCTAGTCGCTATTATGATTTGTTAGCTTTACTGATGCTAAAACTTTTATTGGTTAAGCATATATTCGTGGGTCAGTATAAAGAGCTTATTTTTATGTTATGTTTGTATTTCCAAAAATGATACTCGAAATATGACTTGAATCAATAGTTTATTAGTCACAGGCGGATGGGACGGGGGGACTGCAGGGATGAGATGGTTTGATTTGATTTTGATTTACTGTTTAAATCAGTACTATCAAATCGAATCTGTATGATGCGCTGCTGCCAAATCTACCATGCTATGTCAGGATAAAATTGTTCGGTTATGTATCATAAAGAATGAGATTATGTTGATGCGTGAGCGCCTTTGGGAGAGCTTTTGTATAAAGATAAAGGCAACCCTAATGATAAGTATGCAGGGTGAGCCTCGGGATTTGAAGGTATTGCGTAATGTTTCGAAAAGGGATCGGGGTAGGTTGAGTTTTAAGAATGGTGTTAGTTATTTACCGTAGATGAGTAACGAACTTTGTTAATGAAAACTGTTTATTCGTAAGTTAGATATGCTATGTTCTTAGGTTCAATTAGCGTTTATTAGTTTGCCCAATGTGATAGCGTTGAATGAAACATGAAATACAAACATAAAACGAACGGAGAGTAAGGCCTAAAAGTGAATGTAAAACAGGTTTAGCCTTCCTGTTAGGCTTGTGTTTGTATCCTTAATTTTATAATATCTTTTCTCATGATGCTTGTTTTAACGTCATAATCGTTGTGGACTTGAAAGCATTAGGAGGTTGTGCTCCGTTTAAAAAGTGTTCTATTTTCATTAAGTGAACAATATGCAGCGTCTTAACAGATATACCCCTATACAAAAGATTATACAAAGGGTAATCAAGATCCCAGGGTGTGGGGTTTCAATCTTATATAAAAGAAACCCCGATGGTTCTGATTTTTTCACATGTATTAATCAATCTGTATACCGCAGTAACAAACGTATTTTTATGAGTACAGATGAACTACTCTGTATATGTCGTCATGCTGCAGAATGGGTTAAGGAGTACTCTGACTCTACCAACGTTTTAGTAGAATCACCGGAAACGATTATTGCTGGAAGAGGATGTCATAAAGTTAGTCATCTTACTATCTCTTTTTCTAAGGGAATAATTTCACAACACCGATTGGAGGTTCGAGTATGGAAGATGTGTAATGACACAGGTGTATTTAAACCTACGGCTCGTAGAATCTATATTTCTGGATTAAAACCGATAAAATATCTGTCGGAGGTTTGTAGGATGGTAATAACGCAAACTAAGAAATCGGAAATGCTGTCTGATTATGTAACTGTTGCGCATTACATGTTGTATCAGGAATATTGCTCATTCAAGAAAACGATGGTTGATGATTCTGAGACTATCATTGAACGCTTCTTAAATTCTATAGAGGTACAGAAACTCATCTATCTATTTAGAAAACAATGGAATGAAAGTGCTTACCACAATGATCTATCGAGTAAACATATTTTAGTGTCTGAACGTGAACTTTTAACATATGTACTCAATGATGGTATCGATGAAGTGAAAAAATATATTAGATATAACGACGAAAATGATTGGTTTTCAATGTAAAGATTTAGCGTTTTTAGATCTTAAGCCTATGTAAAAACTATATGTATGTGATGAACATTGATTATTATTATTATTGTTTTTGTTTTGTTTTTTGTTTTGGATAAGTTCATTTCATGTCAATTTGACTGTATAGATCTCCTTTGTATACATATATTACCATAGTGAACCTGTTTATTGTTATTGTTGTTGTTTTTGTCTAACGAGAATATATACCTTTTGAACTGATATGGTTCGTTCGTGCATTGTATTCTTGTTTACTTTCTTCTGATTGGCTGAAAGAAAGAATCTCGTTACTATAAGGGTTGTTTACGCATACGATTTCCTTCAGTAGTCCATTTTTTCACTGTACTGGCACGATGACATCTCCTCGCATCTCTACATCTGTTGCTGATATCTTCACGAGGAGCTTCGTTATTCCCAATGATGTGTCATTTATATTTAATCGTAAACCAAATGGCGCTCGTTACGTTGCTTGTATTTCTGCCAAAGGGTCAAATAATACCTTTATTCGTTTGTGCTGATGGGTTCATCAAGATTATCGACATCGCTGCTGCATGGGTAGAGGATAAGTGTTTGTTATCCGAGAGATCAGCGTTTAGTGAAATATCTAACTGGGAAGACAACATAAGTGGTTCTAATAGAATAGACGTGGTGTTCTCGTCGTGTGACAATATTAAAACCCTTGAGGTACGCCAATATTGGAAACCCGTCGATTGTGCGACCTTCTATCGCACATGTATAGGTTTCACAGTTCGAACACCTGAAAATATTACAGCTTTGCTTAAAATAAAAAACGAATTAACATCGCACCTTAACGATGTTAACATACTTGAGGACATAATACATATAGCACATGGTGTAATCTATGATATTTACACCGAAACATGTGGTTTCCCGTATAATGCAGTATACAGGAATGCTTTAATAACTATCAGCTTGGATGAGTTTACTTCTCTCTTGTATGAGAGAATGAGTGCTGCTGAATCAAAATATACCGAAAAATGGTTTAGTGTTGCTGAAGGCATTTATTTACATTCTTTCAAAGGGTATTGAATCTTTAGAGAGATATATAGAACGTACCCAACTTGAATCCTATGTTCGCTGATCAAATGAATTAATATATTTAAAATAAACTTATATTTTTATGTATTTATATGTTTTTATGTCTTTATATAACACTCTTTTCAATGAAAATTATATGTTATAAAAATGAAAACTTGTTTTACTTCCCTCCTATGTTCGATTTATTGACTACATTGATGATGATGGCTGTTTATTCTTGACCAAGTGTGAATAAGTTACGTTTTTGGTTGCTATGTTAGTTACTTTACTGTTGTTAGGTGTGAAACTTTGTTAATGTTGACCGTTTATTTCTGTTTAAGATGAGTTAAGTTTGTCGTTGTACATTATTTTCTTAATTCGGATGATGCTAAGTAAGCTTTATTAATGTTGAAAACTTTACGTTACGTCGCATATATTGTTTGATCTTTGTATAAAGAACTTGATTTTATGTTATGTTTATCCAAAATGATACTCAAAATGTGACTTGAATCAATAGATCAATAGATCACAGATGGCCAGGAAGGTGGATGGATGGTGGTTGGATAGTGGTTTGATTTAGTGATTTACTGCTTTAGGGTATGTAAAACGTTACAAATTTAGTAAAAATTTGACCTTAATCAATAGATCAATAGATCAAGGATGGCCAGGAAGGTGGATGGATGGTGGCTGGATAGTGGCTTGATTTAGTGATTTACTGCTTTAGGGTATGTAAAACGTTACAATTTTAGTAAAAAATTGACCTTAATCAATAGATCAATAGATCACGACTGGACAGGAGGGTGACAGGAGGGTAGATGGATGGTGTTTGATTTACTGATTTACTGTTTTAGGGTATGTAAAACATGAAAATTTTAGTAAAAATTTGGCCTTAATCAATAGATCAATAGATCAATAGATCAATAGATCAATAGATCATATATGGATAGGAGGGTAGGTTGGGTGGCTTGATTTACTGATTTACTGCTTTAGGGTATGTAAAACGTTACAATTTTAGTAAAAAATTGACCTTAATCAATAGATCAATAGATCACGACTGGACAGGAGAATTTGACAGAGGGTAGATGGATGGTGTTTGATTACGTTTACTGTTTTAGGGTATGTAAAACATGAAAATTTTAGTAAAAATTTGGCCTTAATCAATAGATCAATAGATCAATAGATCAATAGATCAATAGATCAATAGATCATATATGGATAGGAGGGTAGGTTGGGTGGCTTGATTTACTGATTTACTGCTTTAGGGTATGTAAAAACGTAAATTTGTAAGTTATAAAAATAAAAGTGTAAGAATTTTTTTTTTTTTTTTTTTTTTTTGATGGTTCTGAAACCATTATTTTCGAAATCTACAGATCCAATAACATATATAAAGACACCTATTTTTTTTTAATGTTTATTAACTGAGCACCGCAGTGGCTCCGGCACCGGTGCCGGAGCCAACTCATCGATACCAAGTCTTTCTAGAAACTCAACTCTGAAACCTCTTACCAAATTTCACAGCTTTCTACGTCAATATTTAATGTTTGAAGGGGGTTGGGTCCCCCCTTACGGGGGGTAATTTCGTATACACTGAGGTTACCTTACCATCTAACCACCCTCCAAATTTTATCACGATACGATAACTCTAACTTATATAGATATATGTCGGAGCCGGTGCGGTGCGGTGCGGCATCAGTGCAGTGCAGTGCAGTGCAGTGCAGTGCGGACTCGGAGTCGCTGAAGGACACGCAAGTGATCCCCTTCGGATCACTTCTTCGGCTGCTGTCAATAATAATAATTATGGGTATGTGTATGTGCATGTGCGCGCGCTCAGTCGTGTCTGTCGGTCAAACAGACCTTCGGTCTGTTTGACCTCCAGGTGGTCGGTCGCCCAAACGATTGACTAAACTCACTCACCAGATCAAGCAACAAAAAGCGTAAGCGCAATATCAGCGTCCACCCTCGGGGGTGACCCCCTCTATATACATTCTACAGACTTGAAATTTACACGGATTCGAGGGGCTTAACCCATATATGAATTATATTCAAGTTTCAGACCTATATCTTATACTTTTGAGAAAAACTGTGGGATCCCAAGTCCAAATACTCTATATACTGTATATATATATATATATATATATATATATATATATATATATATATATATATATATATATATATATATATATATATATATATATTATATATATATATATATATATATATATATATATATATATATATATATATATTATTATTATTATTATACATAGCGCCGTATCCCCCAAATCTGGGAGGTGGCGTCAGCTGCAGTCCACTTGCTGTGAATCTGCATCTGTTCATGGGAAGATTAAAAAAAAACTGTTGAGGGTTCCCATCCTCAAGCAGCCTTAATAGAGAGTCTACTTTTGAGACTAGATGATTCTGGTGTCAGGGTACAACAAGCCTCTATTATATTATCAATATTCAAGAAGACTGAGCCTATTTTGCGGTCGATAATAATCATTTCTTTTAAAGAACATTTGGTCAAAATTTTGCTGCTTCACATAATAATTTTTTAAAGTTGCAATAAATTGTTTTAATTATTAATTTGTTTTTGATTTATAAATTTATAAATTTCCAAAATAAAAAAAAAAAAAGAGATATTTATTTTCACAAAGTTCGTCTCTCTTGAATGTTGATTTTCTTCCCAATCTCAACCATTTTGATTTCTTTCTTTCCTAAATCCAAAGTTCTTTTGGGAGGGTTATACACTCCTCTTTAGAATTTAGATTCCTTTACTTTCTCCTCTTTCGCTTTGTCTCCCTTCTATTTTCTTCCTATTTCTTCTGGTTTTATATATATATATATATATATATATATATATATATATATATATATATATATATATATATATATATATATATATATATATATATATATATATATATATATATATATATATATATATATATATATTATATATATATACATATATATATTTATATATACATATAAAGATATATATATATATATATATATATATATATATATATATATATATATATATATATATATATATATATATATATATATATATATATATATATATAATATAAAAATACAAATATATATAAATATATATATATATATATAATATATATATATATATATGGCTTAATATTAGATAATTTCAGGGTGTTTACCTATATATATATATATATATATATATATATATATATATATATATATATATATATATATATATATATATATATATATAATATATATAAATATATATATTTCGGGGTGTTTTAGTATATATATATATATATATATATATATATATATATATATATATATATATATTACTTCAATAAAAGGGAATAAAATAATGGAACATTAATAATAATTTGAAAATAAAAAAAAAAAGATAATTTTATTCATATAAAAATTCTTAATTTTGATCTCTTAACAGCAAAATGATTGATAACTTCCTTCGTTTATATTGTGAAGCTATGATGAACACTCATTAAAGCCAGTTCTGCTAGATTTTCTTCTCATGTAGAATTGAAAAAGTTTGCTTTGAGCCTTTTCAGAGTAGTGAAATATTGTTTTGGATTTCACATTTTGAGTGAGGTAAATGCTAAAATCTTTAACAATCTAAATATGACTGCACATATCAAATTTATTTCCAAAATTAGCAAAATTTTGGATAGATGTCGATGGAATAAGTAACTTTATAAAGATTAGTAGGTATGGATCTTTGATTCGCGAATTTGCTCTCTAACTGGTTTGAAAAATCATCAAGAATATAAATTGTAATTGCCCTATATCTTTTCATTTTAAATTGATTCTCACAAGAGCATTATAATTTCTTCATTAATAGGAAGAGAAGGGTTCTGTTGCAACTTCCAAAATGCTTTGAAAATGTTTCGTTGATGTTTGCTTGAAAACCCTTCTAAATATTACTCCATTTCAATATGATTAAGAGCAGTTGCTGTCACTAATTATGGAGAATGCAATGTAATACATAATGAAAGAGTGTTTGAGAATAAAGTTAAAGACATAAATAAATAAACTTATAGCAAATTTGTTTTTGCTTAAAGACTTGAAAAGATCTAAGTTTTTTATAAAAGGTTAATATCTTGATCCATTAAAGCTCCTCTTAAGCTTCAACAATGCTTTAAAAATTTCATTAGGTCGTAACAATCCATCAAAATTTTCCACCTACCTTGTGTCGCCCATTCGTGAGAGCTTTGTCCATTTTGTGTCTGGGAAAATCTTTTCTATTTTTTTTTCTTTTAAAATATTAGTCGGCCTTGGCAATCTAAAATAGCATATAGTTGCATTCGATGTGCCATAAAGTTTTTAATGAGTTGCACTTCACATGAATGTGAACAGTGATGAACATCTAACGCTGCTGGATATTTTCGACAGCTTAAACACCTCTAAAACATTTCTTCATTGCTTTTACACCATCATATCGTTGTCCAATCAGAAAGTTAATATTTATATCAAAGTTTGTAGTATTACCTCAGATAGAGATAAGGAAACAAAGAACCAGTTAGAGGCAACATGGATCTATCGAGACTATCAGTCAACTAAATATTTATATCAAATACAGCCTTACATGGAATGACACCTACACACACCTAAGGCCTGTCAATTTCTAAACAAGGTCAATATAATATAGCACGCAAACTACTATAAAAGTAAAATCTTTAGCTAAGGTTTATGCTAACCACAATACAAGCTTTAATAAGTTTATTGTGATACTGGTAGCTACAACATGCGGTTTACTTTAATAACTAGCTAAAAACCCGCCACTTTGGCTACGTCAGAGTATACTATATGATGCACAAACAATCCATATACCTATAAAATCCTTTCTTTAATGTTGCAAGTGAGTCACACTCAACAAACTCCTGCGGGAAACCATTCAAAAAATTTTAAACACTATTACAGAATGAATCAAGGTTACACATCTTCCTACATTTCTTATTGTGTCCCCTAGAAAAACTGTCCGTGGTAAATATTTTATAGACTTGTATCATGTTCCCTATGACTGGGAGAATTTGAAGGGGACATAATGGCATATGCGGACGATCTGGCATGTTGGAGCGAGAGAGAGGAGGCAATTCGAGAGGTGGTGGAGTTGTTTGCGGAGGAGTTGGAGGAAGCAGGGATGAAGATGAACATACAGAAGACAGAGATATTAACAGTAACCGGAGAAAATGAGGAGGGGATGAGAATGATGGTGAGAGAGGAGGAGGTGAAGGCGGTAAATACCTGCAATTATCTCGGAGGGTGTTTTAACAGAAGGAGTGGAGAAGAGATTATGCGAAGAATGGAAAAGTATGGATTAGTTATGAAAGCGGTATACCCCATGATGAAAGATAGAAACATCGGAATAGAGGTTAAAAAGTGATTTTTAACAGCATACTGACTCCCACACTGCTGTACGGAGCGGAAACATGGACAACAACGAGAAGAGAGGAGAGTAGAATACAAACGGCGGAGATGAGGATATTAAGAACTATGATTGGAAAGAGTAGGAGAGACAGAATAAGGAATGAAGTTATTAGAGAAGATATAGGTGTGAAGAAGATGACACTGAAGATGGATGTGGGGAGATTGAGATGGTGGGGACATCTGGAGAGGATGGAGCAGGAGAGAATGCCGAAAAGAAGATGGGAATGGACACCAGAGGGCAGAAGACCAAAGGGAAGACCGAAGAAGAGATGGGCGGAATCAGTGGAGGACTCTCTGGAAAGATGTCAGCTACCAAATATGAGAGCGCTGAAGAGAAGAGGAATAGTGCAGGAGAGGGACGTCTGGAGAAAGATGCTTGCGCGGCTGACAGGATGAAGAATCCTTCCTGGGAGAAGAAAGAAAGAAAGAAATATATATATATATATATATATATATATATATATACTTTTTATATATATATATATATATATATATATATATATATATATATATATATATATATATATATATATATATATATATATATATATATATATATATTTAGATAAAAAAAAAAAAGAAAATATATATATATATATATATATATATATATATATATATATATATATATATATATATGGAACAACAGCCACTTCAACTAAGAAATCTTCACCAACTACAAATATGTTTCCTCATTTCTATTAATAAAACATATACTCTTAATTTGCTTTGATTAACTATTATTTTTATTATTATTAAAAATTATAATTAAGAGACTTAAGCCATCAAAAAATTTTGATAACTTAAATAATTTAGGGAAGGGGTCTACGGATTATATATATATATATATATATATATATATATATATATATATATATATATATATATATATAAAATATACTCTATATATATATATATATATATATATATATATATATATATATATATATATATATATATATATATATATATATATATATATATATATATATATATATATATATAAAAAATATATTATGTGTTACATGAACTTACATCTAATATCATCTACTCATTGAATGAATTAGTTCTTAAAAATAGAATAGCATCTGCCAGATTTTCCTTCATTTTTCCTCTTTGGTCTGATTTTATAATGCGAAGAGCAGAAAAAGCAGTTCCACGCTAACTTGCGTTGGAGGTAGAGCAGTAACAGCAATTTCAGCTTCTTGTACAATGTCTTGATACTCTTCGAAGTTACATAAAATTTTTCAACTTCTTTCAGTGCAGCAAAGAAATTTTATTTAAAGTTATGGAATATTGTGTACAAGGATTAGGAAGGACCTTGACCTTTTTCTTGAGCCAATCGACGCTTTCGACTAAGCTCTTCAATATCTAGAAGCTTTTCATACTAATCTTCTGAACTTTCTGAAGAATGACTTGAGAAGGTAGTAACGGAGATAGTTGTAGTTTCATCACTTACATGTTTAAATGTATCCTTTTCTTCTTGAACTTCCTGCAACCCTTTAATACAAATGGCCACATTACAAAGTGCAGATTTAGCTTTTTGTTGTTGTTCTTCAGTTAAGCTTACCCTGTAGATTGGATCAATATAAACAACAGCTAGTATAATATCATTGTCAATGAGAGAAATTTCTCTTCGTACCATAGAGTCTTTTATTCCTTCAGTATCTTAAATATAGATGGTATAGGTTGAAGGTTGAATTTATTAGAATATAATCCAAATTGAAACATAAGGTGCTGGTTAAAAATCTTTGAAGTTTGCAATTGCATTTTGTGATGTGGAAGTCGAAAGTCAATAAACTTGCATGAAGTGATTGAAGTCATTCACAGAGTCACAATTTATAACTTTGTCAGTTTAAAATTTTCCGACTCCAACTCTATCTTGAAAGTTTCCGACTCCGACTCCGACTCCGACTCCGACCTCTTGAAAATTACCGACTCCGACTCCGACTCGACTCACCCTCTTCAAAATTACCGACTCCGGCGCTCCGACTCCGACCACCCTCTTCAAAACTACCAGAGCTCCCGACTCCGCGACTCCGCTCGACTCCGAGCTCCGACTCTCCGCAACCCTGGGTAAAAGGCTAGTTTGCAGTGCAGAACGACCATTTTTACTGCCAGGTAGAATCAATGAAAAGAATGACAAAACTCAAGTATGATTGTTGAGTGAAAGAACTCCATAAATCGGTGTCAAAACAAAACGATGAGAGTTCTTCAAACAACAATAGTGAATTTCTCCATCTTACCGGTATGATCCCGGTATGATTGCCTTTACAGCCTTTCTTTCTGAATATATTATTTATATTAAAGACTAAGTTTACAAAGCGATAAATTTCCGAAAATGCTGCTGTCCACAGGTTTTGTAAAGAAAGCATTGTTGCAGTGTTCACTAAGAGGCAGTCTGCCTTCCAGACAATTCGTCGCAGAACCGCAGTAGTAATCTATTGGCCCAAAGACAGACTGGCGACTGACGGTGCGATGTTGAACTTGAAGAATCAAGGTCAACATCATCGTCGAAATCAGGTTCGCCGTTAATAACTTCAATTTCCTTTTCTACAACATTTTCACCGAGTGAATGCTTTGAAGAGTCCACCTTACCAGTCATAAGTATATATATATATATATATATATATATATATATATATATATATATATATATATATATATATTATATATATATATATATATATATATATATATATATATATATATATATATATAAATATATATATATATATATATACTCTAACATATATATATATATATATATATATATATGCTCTTTATAATAATAATATATATATATATATATATATATATATATATATATATATATATATATATATATATATATATATATATATATATATATATATATATATCGATTAGTGATGTTCTTTTTCCCTCCGATTTCCCTAAATCTTTTTGTTTCTGCAACTACATTCTTGAATTCCACGCAAGCTTCGACTGCAAATGAACGCTCATTCTTTTGTTTTCAGTAGAACGCTACTAAACTGAGTTTGCGGTTGATGTACCTTTGCATGGCTTCAGTTGACAAGCTGCAATGCCCTTCTACGTGATGTGAGGCTTAAAGTACTGCCAAAAGGCACTTCTTGCCATTATATGAACATTGAATATATATATAATAACATATATATATATATATATATATATATATATACTTATATATATATATATATATATATATATATATATAATATATATATATATATATATATATATATATATATATATATATATATATATATATATATATATATATATATATATATATATAACTACCTTCAGCGTGGTGAATCTGAAAAGAGTTTGAGAGGATTGGTAGAGAGATTTGGCAGGGTGTGTAAAAGAATGGGTTTGAAAGTAAACGTAGATAAGAGTAAAGTTATGGTTGTGAGTGAGAAAAGTCCTCAGTGTGAAGTTATGTTAGATGGTGAGCAGCTGGAACAAGTGTCCGAGTTTAAATATTTAGGATATATGTTGGTTGAAAAAGGAACGGATGATGCAGAGTGTAGTAGGAAAGTTGTGAATGGCAGAAAGGTAGCTGGTGCAATTAAATAGTTGGTGGATGTAAAGAGACTAAATTTTGAGTGCTCTAGGGTCTTGCATGAGGGTATGTTGTAATTATATATATGTATGGTCTGGAATAAGAGGTATAGATCTAAAGTTCAATGTGTTCAGATGGATATTCTTAGGAGCGTGTTAGGTGTGAGAAGAATAATTAAAATGAGAAATGAACGTACGTATTAGGGAGTTGTGTTGTGTGAAGAAAGGGATAAATGAGAGAAGAAATAAAAGTACGTTAAGATGGTTTGGTCATGTGGAAAGGATGGAAGATAGTAGGTTAGATAAGCGGATGTATAGTGGTGTGTGTGTTGGGAATTGACCGACTGGGAGACCGAAGAAAAAGTGGATTGAGTTAGTGAAGGAATGCCTGGAGGGGAGAAATGTGAGTTTGGCAAAGGCGAGAAGAAAGGTGCATAATAGAAGTGAACGGCGTGGTTTGTGTGAGGGGATATGGTTGGCTACCTGAGTCAAGGGATGACCCCACACTGACCAGTCACTTCATCTGCATTGTGAGGATAAAATGCGGTCACACGTGAAGCTCTAGGGTGGATTTTCCTGACTGCGACGAGTTCTCACTATGTAGATATAAATGAGGCGGTAAGGCTTGTCATGTTCTTCTACTACTTTTATATGTCCGGTGCATGTCACGCCCCTTACCCCCAGTCTTGGGGAAAGAAGAGTGGATATATATATATATATATATATGTGTATCTCCATATATATATGTATATATATATATAATATCTCTCCATATATATATATATCTCTTATATATA
>JABUQX010145663.1:27500-34437 GCA_015478945.1 Trachelipus rathkii
ATGCCTGTGAATTTTGGCGTTGATGCGTCAAACCTACAGTTTTTAAGGTTAGGTGGATGGAGATCAGGTCTGGAGGGCTACGTTTCGAAGTTTTATTGCCTCCCGAAAGAGGCAGAACGCTAAAGGGAATTTGGTTCTAGAAGGTTTAAATGATCGATAGATCATTTTTGAGATTTCCAATCGATTTATCGTGATCGATTACCCTAAATCGATCTTTAAATCGTCTTTCTACGTGCTCTGGTTGGCATTTAACATTAAAAAATGTAATCGAAAGAAAATAATTACTATAATTAACATTCGATTAACGCGCGCGTGCGCATACACATACACATACACCCTTTTTATATGAAGGAATAGAGCTATCGCCTTCAAACTTGGTATATGGTCATTGTGTGTAATAAACTGATCATAGGCGAGTTTTGACCGTAAAGATTCACCCCTAAAGGGAGTGCCCCCTTAGCGCCAAGAGTCAATTAACTGTGAGTGACCAGGAGCTGTGTGGAACAGAGAGATTTGGATGAGTTACTCAGGCAGCAATCTCGTCAGGAGCATGGACCAGCCTCAAATCCCTGTAGAGGCCTTTTACAAGGATAAAGCTGATCATGAAGATTTGGCTTTAGGGGCAGTTTGAAGAGATAGTCCCAGGGCCAGGGGCGGAAGGGTTGAAAATGGTTTATGTTAGATTCAAAGATTAGAAGTTGAAGGTTCACTTATAAAAAGAAGAAAGCCCATAGATGCAGTGTAGGAGGAAGAAGAAGAGAGAAAGGAAGAGAAGAGGAGGAGGAGGAGGGAGGAAGGAAGGCTGGTGAAGGAGGAGGAATCAGGAAAGTTCAGAACGTTTATTGCTTTGGTGTGGACCACGTGGGTGCTTCTTTGAATTCATCTATGTTTTTATTATGATGCAGTACAGGTATATTTTATAGGTTATCAGTTAACAGTTGAAAACTGAAGGCGGTTTAAGGAATATATCAAGAAGAAAAAAGAAATAATTCAAACTAAATAAATCAACTTTGATAATAAAGCACTTCTTGCATGTTTATGCGGCTTTACAGGTACGTTTTTACATGCCTAAACGGTAAATCTACTAATCCAAAACTCACTATCAACCTCCACTTACTGTAGACATGATTATAAACAGTCTTGCCGGGTCTCTGTGTAGAATTATTGGTCTAATGATCATGTGATCTATTTTAGTTCAAAGATAGTTGCGCATAAGATGCTATGTTTTACTTTCGCGTGATATTTTCAGTAATTCTTTTTCTTTGCTCTATTGTGCTCTGGGAGGGCTTGGTGATTACAATGATCGCGTTCATTGATCATTAGTTCAAAAAGGATGTTTTTTCAAAGGTGTCGTGTTTATACCTAAATCAGTAAATCGCACTAATCAAACCACTATCCAACCACCCTCCATGACCAGTTGTGATCTATTCGATCTATTGATCTATTGATCTATTGATCTATTGATTAGGGTCAAATTTTTTCCTAAAATTGTCATGTTTTACGTCTAAATCAGTAAATCACTAAATCAAACCACCATCCATCCACCCTCCTGACCTGTCAATTCGTGATCTATTGATCTATTGATCTATTGATCTATTGATCTAATGATCTTGATTAAGGTTAAATTTTTACTAAAATTGTCATGTTTTTCCCATACCCTAAATCAGTAAATCACTAAAATCAAACCACCCAACCTACCCTCCTGACCAGTTTATGATCTATTGATCTATTGTGTGATCTATTGATTCAAGTCACATTTTCGAGTATAATTTTGAATAAACATAATCAAGTTCTTTATACACTGATCAACAAATATATGCTAACATAACAAAGTTTTCACACTAACAACGCTAACATAGTATAACCTGAACTAAAAATATAATGTGCAACGACAAACAAACCTAACATACCTTAAGCACGAATAAACTGCTAGCATTAACAAAGTTTCACACTTAGCAGCAGTAAAGTAACTAACATAACCTTCATGTAACCTACTCACACTTTTTCATGCATATCTTTAACATATCAATGTTAATTTTACATTAACATAGTAACATTTATCAAAGATTTATCATATCCTAACCTAACTATTGTAATGAACTAAGAATAAATGGCACACACACACACACACACACACACACACACACACACACACACACACACTTTGAACTACTAACATTGTCAAAGTTCCATGTTGAAAAATTAAAAAAATTAAAAAAATTAAAAAAAAAAAGAAATTAAACAAAAAGTAAAAATGTAAACTAAACTTCGAAAATTAAAATTAAAAAAATTAAAATTAAAATAGAAATAAAAAAATTAAATAAAATTTAGTTGAAAATTTAATTTACGCAGAAAATTAAAATATTAAAGTTAGATTAAATAATAAAAAAAAAACTAGATAATGAAAATAAAAATAGAAATATAATTATCAAAATAAAATTGACAAAAAAAAAATAAAAAGTAAAAAAAAAAAAAAAATTAAAAAAATTAAAATAAATAAAAAAAAATTAAACAAAGTATAAATGCAAAATAAAACTTACAAAAGAAAATTAAAAAAATTAAAATAAAATAAAAAAATTAAATAAATAAAAAAATTAAATAAATAAAAAATTAAATAAAAACACAAAGCAAACTCATAACTCAAAAAACTTTGAGTAAATAAAGTATAAATGCAATATAAAAAAAAAAAAGTAAATTAAAATATTTTAAAAAATTAAAAAATTAAAATTCAAATAAAAAAACCAAATCAGTATAATTGCAAAATAAAACTTAGAAAGAAAATTAAAAAAATTAAAAAATTAAAATATTAAAAAAATTAAAATAAATAAAAAAGTTTAAAAAAGTATAAATGGAAAATAAAACTTACAAAGAAAATTAAAAAATTAAAAAAAGTAAAAATTAAAAAAAGGAAATTAAATAAAGATTAAACAAAGTATAAAAACCAAATAAAACTTACAAAAGAAAATTAAAAAATTAAAAAAATAAAAAAATAAAAAAATTAAAATAAATAAAAAAAATAAAACAAAGTATAAATACAAAAAAAAAAAAAAAAAAAAAAAAAAATAAAAATAAAAAAAATAAAAAAGAGAAAAAAAGCAAAAAAAAAAAAAAAAAAAAAATAAATTTAAATAAAATCCAAATAATAAAAATTAAAATAACAGAATTTAAACACAAAGATATATATGTAAATTAAAAATTATAAAAAAAATTTTTATCAATAAACTATGCAACTTGGGAAAAAATTATATTAGTTAACGTTTATAAAAAGAAAATGAAATTTGAAAATAGAAATGTCAGTCTTCAACATTTAGAAAGATGGGTTATCTTTGCAAGATGCAATGCAATTGACGATATGTACATGTTAGAACAGAATCAGTTATGTAAACAGTAATGATATTATATTATTAAACGATAGTAACATTTATCAAAGATTTATCATGTCCTAACCTAACTATTGTAATGAAATAAGAATAAATGACACACACACACACACACACACACGCACACACACACACACACACGAGAATTCATCCCTTAACCTCGTCTAAATATCATAATCCCAGACGAATAAATGCAAACATAACAAAGTTTTAACCAAACATAACATAAAAATAACAAAATTTTATCCTGACATAACATAAAAATAAGTTCTTTGAATAAAATATCACAGTAAAGCGTAATAGTTTACTGATTTTAAAGCAGTAAATCAGTAAATCAGTAAATCAAACCACCCATCCCTGCAGTCCCCTACCCATCCACCCGCCTATGATCTATCGACCTATTGATTCAGGTCATATTTCGAGTATCATTTTGGATCAGCAACAGGTAAAGACGTATTATCTAACAAAATCCCTTAACAAAGTGACCAATCTTCCTCCTTCGACCTCTGTTTTGCACTCTTCATCAAAGTGTCACTCGTCTCGAGTATAACATCATTTGAACTATGAATAAACGTAGACATTAGCAAAATTCTCGGGCAAACCTGACATTACTCAACAAAAAACTTAATGACTCCACGTTTTCCTAAGACAACATCGTCAGGGTAACACAGTGATGCAATATCTTACAAAACTCATCATTTCTCTACCAAATCAGTGTTAATTTCACCCCGGTCATAGTAATATTTAACATAACGTACCTAACTTACGAATAAACAGTGTTCATTAACCAAGAGTATCTAAGCCAGCATCCCTCACCTCGAGAGAAAACCCAAAGGGGATGAGCCATTGAAAGGGTATGAATCCTGAGAGGGGGGATCACCCCGAAGGGGTGTAAGCGGACCCCTCCGGAGGAGTAAGACACTGGCCCACTCGGGCTGAGGCCCAAAACCCGCAGAACAGAGTAGGAACGAAAATTTCCAAATTAATTTAATTATTATAACCGTTATTACTAAAGTTTTTTTTTTTTTTTTTTTTATATAAATTATTCTTTTTTTTATTCGTATATAAAATTTCAATAATTTAATTAAGTTTACCATTTAATTTATTTTATTTAAAAAAGACTCAGAAATATTGGGTAGGAGCTACCTATACTACCTACCTATGTCGCTACAGTATATATGTATATATATATATATATATATATATATATATATATATATATATATATATATATATTTTATATATATATATATATATATATATATATATATATATATATATATATATATATATATATATTTATATATATATATATATATATATATATATATATATATATATATATATATATATATATATATATATATATATATATATATATATATATATATATATATATATATATATTCTTCTCTATTTACATATATATATATATATATATATATATATATATATATATATATATATATATATATATATATATATATATATATATATATATATATATATATAAAGCCCGGCATCGGTGAGTGGTCTTCCTCCCACCGACGAAAGCGTTCACACAAGGTGATACTAGCACGCCTCCGTATTGGTCACACCAATATCACTCACAGTCATTATATGTCACGGGACCCTCCTCCCATCTGCAAATTTTGCTGTCGCCATACACCGCAATCTGTTCAACATATCTTCATTGATTGTCTTGGACCGTATTCACTGTCCGTCATTTTCTTACTTTGCGATCCATAAATTCTAAAGTTTGTCGAGTATCTTATCTGAATCTTCCCATTTTAGTAGTAACTATTTTCTTTTATCTCAAAGAAGCGAATATTCTTTACAACATATGATTTTGTTATGTAATATTAGGACTATTTATAATGTAAGGATATAATTTTATTTTATTTATTTTTATTTTTTGACTGAATATTCATTTCGCCATTCAAATTTTACTTGACAGTGCTAAAATGTCTTTATACAGGACCTACATGATGTTTGATTTTTCAACTGGGTTTGCCCACTTCTGTGTGAGCGTGGGTGTGTCCTAACATATTCCTATATATATATATAACTATTTATATATATATATATATATATATATATATATATATATATATATATATATATATATATATATATATATATATATATATATATATATATATATATTTATACAAACATATATATAATATATATATATATATATATATATATATATATATATCTTATATATATATATATATATATATATATATATATATATATATATATATATATATATATATATATATATATATATATTTTTATATATATATATATATATATATATATATATAATATATATATATATATATATATATATATATATATATATATATATATATATATATAAATATATATATATATATATATATATATCTCTATATATATATATATATATATATATATATATATATATATATATACTGTATATAACACAAAAATGTGTCCATATATATAAGTTTAGAAAATGGAAATATATATATATAACCATATATATATATATATATATTTGTTTTTTGGATGTATGAATTAAGTATTTAAAAACAATAGATTTTAATTTTAATTAACAAAGTAATAGAAATATTTAAATAATTTTTACAATAATAATAATAATAATAATAATAATAATAATAATAATAATAATAATAATAATAATAATAATAATAATAATAATAATACAATAATTAAAATAAATGTGATATTGCATGTTAATTTTTAAATGTTAATTTTGAATAAATAAGTTGATTCAAAAAGTTAATTCTTAGAAATAAATAAAAACATTCACGTTTTTAAGTTCACTGAACTATGAACAAAGCTATGAAAAGAAAAAGCTTCAATGGAAAAAGGTAAATTAGAATTAAAAATGTGGCTTAATTTTTGTTTTTTTTTTATTTTTGAGCTGCCAACATTTTAACAAATCGTTCTCTGCTTTGTCATAAGTTACCTGCAGGTTCGCTTTCCTGCTAAGCAAACAGCATAAGAATTAATTACTGGTTTACCGAACCGGCTCGGACTCAACACTGCTTATTAATGGTTACAGAAAAAGAGAGAGAGAGAGAGAGAGAGTTACATTATATTTCTTGTTCAACACTTTAAATATGTCCTTTCAATATTGAAAATATAATTGAATATCGTAAATATATTATTTTATACTCAAGCTGAGGGGCCGGTAAATCATATTTGTTAGCCCCAAATGATTTTGAAATTAACTCATTTAATACATTTTATACTTGATTAAGAGCATTACACTCACAAATAAGGTTTTCAAATCGAAAAAATGTGCGTATATATGCAATTTTTGAATTTTAATTATACAAAAAAATTATAACAATATTTCAGATAGAAAGTTACTACAATTTTATTTGTTAAACAAACAAAAAATTAAAAATATTTGCAAAATTTGTAATACAATTAATAGTGTTATATTAATTTTAAATTTTAAATAACTGAATATATATATATATATATATATATATATATATATATATATATATATATATATATACTTATATATATAT
>JABUQX010145664.1:0-12505 GCA_015478945.1 Trachelipus rathkii
CATTGTACTTCGTTCAGTTTCGATTGGGTGTTTAACCGTTTCGCATTTATCATTGTAACTTTCGTTTTTCGTGCGCCACTTCGTATATATAAATATATATACATTTGTATATATATATATATTTATATATATATATATATATATATATTCATTATTGGTAAAATGTAAAAAAAAAAAAACATTGGCGCTTTATGTCGATGCAGAGAAATACATTGCATTTCATACAAAATGTATTTACTCTACCTTTGCTGATTAGGTGACCCATACACATCTCTCGAGAGAGAGAAGAGAGAGAGAGAGAGAGAGAGAGAGAGAGAGAGAGAGAGAGAGAGAGAGAGAGAGAGAAGGGAGAGGGAGAGAGAGAGAGAGAGAGAAAAAGAAAAAGGGAGAGAGAGAGAGAGAGAGAGAGAGAGAGAGAGAGAGAGAGAGAGAGAGAGAGAGAGAGAGAGAGAGAGAGAGGAGGAAAATGAGATTACATTATTGCTTTACCATTTACCAAGTAAATATATATATATATATATATATATATATATATACTATATATATATATATATATATATATATATATATATATATACTCTTCTTTACTATCTTTCATATATATATATACTTAATATATATATATATATATATATATATATATATATATATATATATATATATATATATATATATATAATATTATATATAACTATATATATATATATATACTTATATATATATATATATATATATATATATAACTATATATATATATATATATATATACTATATATATATACTATATATATATATATATATATATATATATATTTATATAAAAGAAAAAACAAGAATGTCTAAAAAATCCCCAAATTTTTCGTTTATTTTATAAATTGTTTCAAATATATTGAGTGAAAATGTTGGCTCCACCCTTTATAGGGGAAGGAAAGCAAAGATTTACAGGGGTAAGAGGGTGAAAAAAAAACAATTATAGAATTCAAATCAATTGCACTCAAGATTTTGAGAAGGGAGGGGATGTACAATGATTTTTGTCTTAGAAATTTATGAAGCGATTTTACACCCTCCACACTCTCTATCTGGAATTAAATAACCGATTTTGTCAACTATATGAAAAACAATATATTTAAAAAAAAAAAACTTTCTATTGGACAATAAATATATCTAAACACAAACAAATTAACTTATCTAACAGTAAATAATTTTTAAAATATAAATTGATACCTGATTTTTAATTCCATTGTGTTCTAAAGTAGGAGGGTGGGGGCAATTCCAAATTGAAAACTCGCGAAAAGCAACTTCAATAAAAAAGCATAAGACGAGAAATTTAATGCTAATTAGCAACTATTCGCTTGAAAAAGTCTACTATTTCATCTATTTGGTAACAAATATTGATTATACTGGCTTATTTTCATATAAAATGCGTTTATCACAAGCGGACGAAAATGTCCTCGCGGGCATTGAAAGAGATATATATATATATATATATATATATATATATATATATATATATATATATATATATATATATATATATATATACTCCTGGTATATATATATATATATATATATATATATATATATATATATATATATATATATTTTTACAGTTAAACACCACCACTCACGGGCAAAGCCCTAATCTAGGAGGGGGTGTGCTCAATTTTTGTCTGAGCAAGACGGAGCCAAGAAGAGAGTAACACACACTCAGACGTCCGACCAGTGACGAACCTGGGTCTTTCGCTTAGTTGGGCGAGTGCTCTAACAGCTGAGCTACCGGACGTCATTTTGGTGCTTGATCCATTCCTTCTTGACTTATACGAGCCGACTCCACCGAATGATCATTCTTCTTATCTTCTTATAATAAATAACTAAATCCAAAATGATGTTGGTCCATTTATTAATTTAATTAACTTTTGTATATCAAAAAGAATCAAGATTAAAATTTTGGTGCTCCTCCGTTATATTAAAATAGATTTTAATTTTTTTAATTTTGTTTAAATTTTATAAAATTTTGTAATTACTATTTCTAAAAAGTTTCTTCATAGTCTGAACAAATGTTCTCTCAGGAACCATCTCCTTCACCAGCACTCAAACTTCAAATCCCTCGTTGCAACCTCTTGTGTTTCTTGGTTCTTCTCTTATTCCTTTCTTCTAAATCTTCTCTTTTCTTTTTCCACTCTCTTTTTAATGCGTCCGTTCTCCACCGCAGTCGGCTCATATATATATATATATATATATATATATATATATATATATATATATATATATATATATATATATATATATATATATATATATATATATATATATATATATATATATTTCTATATGTGTGGTAGTGACAAGGTTTGCCCTCTGAGAACTTTAGACGTAAGACAAATTGGGTAGATATGACAGCCCCAAATATTTAATAATTTTTATTCATTGACGCTTCGAACTCTGACTAAGGTCATCTTCAGAACTGCTGTTCAAATATAAAATATGATATAATAACAGCTATAATAATAACAATAATAATAATAATAATAATAATAATAATAATAATAATAATAATAATAATAATAATAATAATAATAATAATAATAATAATAATAATAATAATAATAATAAATAATAATTTTATTATTATTATTATTATTATTATTATTATTATTATTATTATTATTATTATTATTATTATTATTATTATTATTATTATTATTATTATTATTATTATTATTATTATTATTATATTTCATTTTGAACTGCAGTTCGGTTCTGAAGATGACCTTAGTCAGAGAACGAAAATGAATAAGAGCTAACTTAGATGTTTGCGACTTATATATATATATATATATATATATATATATATATATATATATATATATATATATATATATATCTGCTATATAGGTCCTGCTGCTGTATATATATATATATAATATATATATATATATATATATATATATATATATATATATTAGTGATAGGACGATTAATCGGAATCGGCATCGGAATCGAAGGAATCGGCTGTTTTTCAGGAATCGGAATCGGCAAAATTGTACCGATTCTTTGACCGATTCTTTGGTATACAATCTGAAAATAATTTTTATTCGATCTTTATGATATTTCAAAGACATTATTTCGAAGTCTGCCGTATTGATTTTTAATTTCAGTTCTTCCTGAATTCTATTTAATTAAAGAAAACTGGATTGAGCGGCGCATCTTTACGTAGAGCTTAAGATATCATGTTAAGATTTTCCGACAGTCATGGTGAGGCAGACATTTGGCAATGTTTCGTTAGTCATGCTATGTAATATGTTTTGACAATTATATACCCGTGAACTCGTAAGTGAGCAGTGAAATATTTGCCTTGTAGGCTTGTAATAATTGGAGCAATTGAATATAAATGCTATCCTTCGAGTTTCACCTTTTCACGTATCTCACACAGCATCTAATATAAGTGATTGTCTTCAAAATGTTATGGAAGAATTCAATATTCCTGCTAAAAAAATTCATGTTATAGTAAGGGATAACGCACCTAATATGGCTGCAGGAGTTACACAAGCAGGATTCCAGGAATTACCTTGCTTTTTACACTCTTTGACACTAGTTCTCAATGATGCCATATTTGAACAAAGAGACGTGAAAAAATATATCCATATGCAAACAAATCGTAGGTCATTTTAATCACTCGCCTCAAGCTATTGCCAAGTATGAAGAACATCAAACTAGATTTAATTTACCACAGCACACATATACAAACCAGATGTAATAACCAGTATCTTATGCTTTCAAAAATTTTGAACAAAAGACGGTTCTCATTTCATATTGCAGTGATCATTCAAAACCTGCATACTTAGAAACAACGGAAAGTTCTTGAAAAATTGCTAAAAATACTTAAAAATTTTGTTGATTGTACTTACAAATTTATTGAGCCACAAGGAATCAATGGCATCGGCAATAATCTTAAATATGAAAGTGATTTGCAGTTTTTTTTTTTTTTGAAAAGGGTCAGAAAAAAGGACTATTTGAAGGACTTGGGTCTACATTATCAGCATGAAAAAATTCAGTAAAAAATAGATTCAGCATTTACTTAACTGATAAGAATCTTGCGCTTGCTACCTATCTTGATCCACGCTTTAAAACTACATTCCTTGAGGATGAATATAACAATAAAAAAGTGTAAGATATTCTTAAGCAATGGATGTGCGAAGATATATGTTGTATAAAGGAAAGGAAAACAGTTTCCACTACTTTAAACCAATCTTCAGATTCTTCTCATTTATCAACAGAATCGGGCGAAAAAAGTGATACTGAAGATAATAGTTTTAACTTCAGTTTTGAAAGCTGTTTTCGGAATTTAAAGAGAAAAAGACTTTAAAAACAGCAAAGAAACTCATTCCTAAGGAGAAAGACAAATATATTGAAAAAATTGAAGATGTTATAAAAGTTGAAATCAGCCAATATAAAAATATGAAACTTCTTAAAAATTCAGAAAGTCCCTTACAATGGTGGTCATCGAATAAAGGTACCTTTCAGCATTTGGGTGTCCTTGCTAGAAAATATTTAAGTTAAGCTCCCCCCCTTTTCCGTGGAAAGTGAAAGACTCTTCAGAATTGGAGGATCAATTTATTCTCCTAAAAAAATCGGATGCACTCAGAAACGGGAAAATGTTAATGTTTTTGCACTACAATTTAAAAGAGTCATGCTTTGACTGCAAATAATGATAATTTTGCTTCAAGATCTTACTTTTAGTAAATTAAAGAAGGATTTTTTTTTAAACAAAAAAATGACAAAATTGTTCATTTATTGTAAGATTTTTAAATATTGCTATTATTTTTCAGTGGTTAAATAAATAAAAGGTAATTAACTAATTATTTCTTTAGCAAAGATAAAATATAAGAGAATTCTATAACATTAATTTATAAAGTTTTAAATATCTAAAATTAGTTGATTATAAAAAAACATACATTATATATATATATATATATATATATATATATATATATATATATATATATATATATATATATATATATATATATATATATATATATATATATATATATATATATAAATTATGTTATTTTTATATATATATATATATATATATATATATATATATATATAAATATATATATATATATATATATATATATATATATATATATATATATATATATATAGGCCATATATATATACGGTATATATATATATATATATATATATATATATATATAAAGAATTGGAATCGGAATCGGAATCGGAATCGGAATCGGAATCGGCACTTTTGACTGGTATCGGAATCGGAATCGGCATCGGCTGGAAATTTGGAATCGTCCCATCACTAATATATATATATATATATATATATATATATATATATATATATATATATATATACAATATATATGTCCTTACATATATATATATATATATATATATATATATATATATATATATAACCTGTTGTGTTTATTTTTGAATTTTGTTAGAATTTTTTTTTAAATCGTCAGGAAATAACATTTATATTAATTTTTAGTGGTAAACGAATGCATGGCACAAGATCATTTGTCTACGAGGCCTTCGTTCCCATACATCCGACCCGTGAGTGCTTGAAAAATATAAAATATTACATCAGCATCGTAAGTTATCATAAGACTATAAAAAAATGCAAGAAAAAATCTATCAGTAAATATGATATAAATATAAAATTTGGCGACCATATAACTTTTTTCAAACTCATTTCTCAAATATATTTTTATATATTTTTCTTTCTTCACATATCATTTTCAACATTTCTTATAAGTTTCATGAAAATCGGCGAAAATCGGTGTGTGTTGCTAGAATCGATATAATTAATTACCATTCTTAGACAAATGTTAAAATATGAAATTTGGAGAAGTATTATTTCATATTTAGCATTAAAAAATAAAATCAATGTTTTACCTCTGAAAATTAATAAAAAAAAATTCCTACAACACAAGAGGCCCTATATATATATATATATATATATATATATATATATATATATATATATATATATATATATATATATATATATATATATATATATATATGCTTCTTATATATATATATATATATATATATATATATAATGTATAATATATATATCCATATTTATATAAAAATATAACAATATTCGTAACAACATTTATATATATATATATATATATATATATATATATATATATATATAACTAATATATATATATATATATATATATATATGGTGTGTGTGTGTTGTGTGTGTGGGGGGGGAGGTGTAGGTGTGTTTCTGTGTGTTTGTGTGTGTGTGTGTGTGTAAAATATTTTCGATTGTATTTTTCGTTAATAAAAACTGAATATACAATATAGTTTTGTTTTCTTCATTTGAATATAATTTATAATTAAGTTTAAGGAATTATAATTATATTTTATGTTATAGAATTTATTATTATTGCGTAATTAGTTGTTGGCTAAATTATATTAAGTTTTTCTTACTTAAAATGATGCTACGAAAAATTAAAGACAAAATCAAAACAAAGGTTTTGACTTAAAAAAAAAAAATTTTCCAAAACTAACATAGCACGTTATTAAGACCACTAGATAAATATTAGGTTTTTCTTCTTCCAAAATGTTTCGTATTTTGTTTCAAAAATCTTCGTCTAACTAATTTAGTAATTTTAATACTGAATATATCATTTATTTATTTATTTATTTATTTATTTATCTATTTATTTTCATTTACTAATTTATGCGTCAATATTTTAAGTCTCTACACCATATTAAGTCATTCCACATATCATTTGACTTGTGTGAAAAAGCTAGTTAATTAAAATTTCAAATATAATAAAAGCAAATTGAATGAAAATAAGACAGTTTTCATTTTTGTCATTTGTGCTTGTGCTCGATAAGAATTGCTTACCCATTTTTAGCACGAATTTCGTGCAGAAACGAACGCGATTTCTCATAAAAGTCGCTTTTGTTTACAAACAATTGGAATCAGCTGTTGTGATGGAGCACGTGGCTTTGGAATATACAGAAATAAAGAAAATAAAAACGGTTTATATTACAAATAATTGATCAACTATTGTGATGGAGTTTTCGATTTGGAAAATTAGATTCAAAGCTAATTTTATTGAATGAAACATTCACCAATTCAGACGGGCCTACATTTGTTTACATTTTTTTCGTAAGAACGTACTAAATTCTGCAAGCACGGGAAATAGCAAAGTTACAGAATTAAGGAAATTCCTTACGTTTGCTGACCATTTTTCACGATTTTGGGCTAAGTTTGATAAAAGCGAACGCAAACTTGAGCATTTCTTACGTTTTGTAAGCACAAATGCAAAAACGAAAACGGCTTAAGTTAGGACTAAGAAAGAAAAGCTTCTAAATTATGAAAGAAAATTCTTACGTCTTATTGTCCTTGTCGAGTGTGAAGCCGGTTTTACAAAGGCAGCGTTCTTTTCCCCCATTTGTACGATGGCAAGCGTATGAGCACGAAAGTGAAGGGCATTGAGCAATGCGAGTCGGCAGCCTCTGATTTATTATTATTATTATTATTATTATTATTATTATTATTATTATTATTATTATTATTATTATTATTATTATTATTATTATTATTATTATTATTATTATTATTATTATTAGAAATAACAGTACTAGTTCTGACGAACCTTTGCCACTGAGGCAGTCGTGTCTACCGTCACAAGTTTGGTCCCAAAGGAGGCATTCTCCGGGGGAGCACTCGAACATACTTTCATCACACTTGATATCATCAGAATCTCACATTCTTCTCATCTTCACCCTCCAGGACAATCGTATTCTCCATCGCACCTCCATCTTCTCGGATGAGATGTAAACATCTGGACAATCACACGGTTCCTTTGGACAATCCTGAAACACAATACTTCCAATAAAATAAATATGTAAGTAACTATGATAAACTGGATAGCTATTTATTTATTAACTTTTGATTGATGAATCATATCGTCGTAAAGAGATAGTATGTGTGTGTGTGTGTGCGTGTGTGTGTGTGTGTGTGTGTATATAGGTGTGTGTGAGTGAGAGTTCTTGAAGAAGTGCATCGGTTTTCAAAAGAACGAATAAAAATAATACTAATTTATTAATTATTATAAGTGCTACCTGAGAACTTTCTGGATGGGGACAATCAAGTTCATCTTCACTTCCATCGCAGTCAGGTGAACCATCACAAACCCAACCATTTTCGATGCATCTTCCAGAATTACATCTGCAATTTCAAATTTAACATATTTAATACATGGTTCATTAAAATCAAATTTAATATATATATATATATATATATATATATATATATATATATATATATATATATATATATATATATATATATATATATATATATATATATATATATATATATATATATATATATATATATATATAAAAATATATATAGTATATATATATATATATATATATATATATAGTATATATATATATATATATATATATATATATATATATATATATATATAGTATATTTATATATATATATATATATATATATATATATATATATATATATATATTTGGTATATAGAGAGAGAGAGAGAGTATATATATATATATATATATATATATATATATATATATATATATATATATATATATATATATATATATATATATATATATATATATATATATATTAAGGGAGGATCGAATGTCCGCATCGTTTTCAATATCCGCATCCGCGGATACTGATACTAATTTATGCGGATAGCAGATATCAGGAATTTCTTATAGCTAATGAAAGACAGTTAAAAATCTATATACACAATTCTTGCCAGTTATTAAATTTAAATATTAAATTTAAAGCAAAAATAAAAAAATAAAATTAAAATTAACAATAGCCTATAAAAGACATAATTAAAGTAATAAAATTAAAATTAATAAAGCAGTTTATACAAAATAATAAGCTAAAGAAAAAAACAGATAAACAATAAACAATTAATTGGAGGAAAAAATTATTTATTATAGATAAAATAAAATTGAAAAGCAAAGTAATAAAATTAAAATAAAATTCTCCTTAATAGAATTTTTTGCTATATTTTACAGTAAAATAGATGATGAACTTATAACCTTTCCCATAGTGGAGGTTGAGGGAAAAGGTTGGAGGGGGGGCATAAGAGTTTGGCCCACGTCTCATAACCCTTGTACAATAGGATACTGAAAATTGAAGAGTATTTATTACATATATTTTTTTATCTATTTCTTGGATTTTTTTTTTTTTTTTTTTTCAGTTACCACCACAGGTCACGCACGGGCAGAGCCCTAATAGAAGTGAGGGTGTAAAAACGTAAAATGTAAACCCTTACTAACCCCACCTAACGCAGAGTTTGCAGATGAGCACGGTCGCCAATTTTGAAGTGAGTGGGATTAAATTCGGCAAGAGACAGAAAATGGAAGAGAAATCCAGGACTGAAGATAGAAAGCACTTCGATGAACAAGTCTGTAGTTTTCAACAATGAATTTATGCGCAGACACTGCACCCTGTGCAACGAGGGTGTCATAAGGGTGGTGGCATACGAGTGATCAGTTCCCTCCAGCCCCAGCACATAACACTGTGATAACTAAAGAAAAACGACAAAGCACCAGTGATAAAATGGGAAGGTCAATTGGAAAGTAAGGAAAAGTTTCTAAACTTTTGACCCTTTACTCGATGCTATCCAAAAGACTTGTGAAACCTGAGCCCCCAAGATATATATATATATATATATATATATATATATATATATACAGGGTGTTTACGAAATAGGGGGACAAATTTGGAGGATATTATCTTTGTACCATTACAAGTGTTTTGTCTTAAATAAAGTTACCTGTAAAGTTCCTCATTTAGTAGGTAAATGAGTTAGGAAGGTGCAAGATGTATGATGTGAATATTGGTGTTTATGTGGTTATTATTATTATTATTATTATTATTATTATTATTATTATTATTATTATTATTATTATTATTATTATTATTATTATTATTATTATTATTATTATTATTATTATTATTATTATTATTATTATTATTGTTATTGTTATTGTTGTTATTGTTATTGTATTGTTATTATTATTATTATTATTATTATTATATTATTATTATTATTATTATTATTATTATTATTATTATTGTTATTGTTATTGTTATTGTTATTGTTATTGTTATTATTATTATTATTATTATTATTATTATTATTATTATTATTATTATTATTATTATTATTATTATTATTATTATTTATTATTATTATTTTTTTCATTATTATTTGACTATTACACATTATTATTATTATTATTACATTATTATTATTATTAATATTTATTATTATTATTATTATTATTATTATTATTATTATTATTATTATTATTATTATTATTATTATTATTATTATTATTATTATTATTTTTATTATTATTATTATTATTATTATTATTATTATTATTATTATACTTCTTTGTTATTATTATTCCTGTTCCTATTCGTATTATTACTATTATCATAGTAATATTACTTATCAAATAATTATTGTTATTAAGGCATTAATATTGTTATTAGTAATATTAGGAGTATTATTATGATTCGCATTATTATTTGTATTATTATTGTTATTGCTTGTATCCGTTTTCCGAGTAAATATTGCTCGAATATTATTAATAATATTAATATTATTATTACTATTATCATAGTAATATTACTTATCAAATAATTATTGTTATTAAGGCATTAATATTGTTATTAGTAATATTAGGAGTATTATTATGATTCGCATTATTATTTGTATTATTATTGTTATTGCTTGTATCCGTTTTCCGAGTAAATATTGCTCGAATACTATCAACAATATTCCTAGTATTATTCATCCTATCTCTATAATAAGGTGGTACCTATCAAGCAACCTATAGCAGTGTCCAATATTAGAGACAGCAATACCCTGTTCTATAGGTTACTACTTTACGTTGCAGAGTTTCCGTAGCCAACTCGTCACATCTACGGAACATAAACACCAATATTCACATCATACCCCTTGCACCTTTCTAACTCATTTACCTACTAAATGAAGAACTTTACAGGTAACTTTATTTAAGACAAAAGATACATGTACCCGGTACATGTACCGCGGTACTGCCCATCTCTGTATATATATATATATAGATATATATATATATATATATATATATATATATATATATATATATATATATATATATATTAAAAATATATATATATATATATATATATATATATATATATATATATATATATATATATATATATATATATATATATATATATATATATATATATATATATATATATATATATATATATATATATATATATATATATATATATATATATATATATTTATATATATATATATATATATATATATATATATATATATATATATATATATATATATATATATATATATATATATATATATATATATAGAGAAATATATATATATATATATATATATATATTTATATATATATATATATATATATATATATATATATATATATATATATATATATATATATATATATATATATATATATATATATATATATATATATATATATATATATATATATATATATATGTGCAGATGAGACCCTAGTTTAGTTGGAATAACTGAGAAGAAAATATTAAAATCTCGTAATCTAGACAAAATCCCCAACTTCTTTAGGCCACTCTTGCAAACGTTATGATATGAGATTCCAAAGACATTTTTTGTTTATGTTAAGGCCAATGAGGTTTATATTGTCAACGGGAGAAACAGGAAGACCATCGAAATATGTAGAAAATATCGGTGTGTTTGAGAGGGAGATTTAGCGTAGCAATAGTTAACGTAAAGCAATGCAAAGTCCTTTAATCAGCCCGATTAAAGTGCTAGAAGATACACATTGGTTAGGATAGAGCTGTTGAAGAAGAAACATTAATATTAAGAGTTATAAGGCTGTGCTCAGATTAACCAATTTTTTAAAGCAAATGGAGTATTCAACTATGGATAGAATGACTAGTGGTGAAACGTAGGTCAAAGATATACCAGAATAGGTTGAGACACTCCAGCAACATGACAGGCTCCCTAATCAGTTGCTCCAGTTCGGCGAGAATGATGAATGATTCGGTCTCCCGCCCTTCTGGATCAACATAAGAGAACTTCAACCACGCATCGTTGTGTGCAATAAAATCCCCTAAATAGAGTACTTCCTCATAATAGTAAAGATAAATAATTGATAAATGATATAATGTATTTTTTGTTCAAATGATTTTAGAAATTTAAATTATCAGATACCTGTGGATAAACTCTTGATTCCTAAAACTATCCTCTATCCACCGATATTAAAAATAAGTATCAGTATCCTCATCCGCAAAAAGTGAAAATCGAGATTTGGTTGGTCCACCCCAAATATATATATATATATATATATATAGTATATATATATATATATATATATATAT
>JABUQX010145666.1:0-5000 GCA_015478945.1 Trachelipus rathkii
CAGTGTGCTTCGTTCAGCCCACTCAATTGCGTTGTTAACCGTTTTCGCTATCGTGAAACGCTTTCGCGTTTTCGTTGCCAGCAAATATAAAACAAATAAAAGAAACTAGGATAGGTGAAAGCAATCCATAAGGTAATGGGAGCAGGAAATATCAATACAGAGGAAAGAATTAATCTTATCTAAACGTTCATGTGAGAGTCTATATTTGTTAAAACATCCAGGGAAAGGGTGTTAAAATCTCTAGGGGATCTTAGACTTCAGGCTTGAGGTGACAGGTAGCCATAAAGGGTGGTGAAGGTTGAGAGATCTCTGCTGATGTAACAGTTGGAGGAGGGCTGGCTGAAAGAATGATTAAAGTGGGACCTTAGTAGCTCACTACTCGGAGCAAGTGGTCCCGAACGAGACAGTAGGTCTGTAGACAGATTAGTCGTGCTGCCACTGTTTGAAGAGAGGTTGGAGATAGGGGATGGAATTATGGAATTATTAATTCCTACCCCCTATATGTATATATATATATATATATATATCTATTATATATATATATATATATATATATATATATCATATACTCTTCTCTAATAGAGGTTGAGACTACCTAATCTCGAAACGGTGAGGAAAAAAGTGGATGATATATATATATATATATATATATATATATATATATATATATATATATATATATATATATATATATATATATATTTTTTTCTCTCTCTTATATATATACTATATATATCTTTATATATTTGAATCTATATATATCTCAATATATCTTTCTATATAGAAATATATATATATATAAATAACATATATATATATATATATCTATCTATACATAAATATTGACTATTAATACAGATTATATATATATATATATGATAAATTCTTATAATCATTTCTTCTCATTCCAGCAAAAATTGATATAGAATTATTATAATATAGGTGAAAATTTGATTATAATCTTAATAAGTAATTTATGGTTAAAAATAAAGAAATAAAATTTAAATATTATAAAAAAGTAAAAGTAAATAAAAAATAAACAAAGTAACAAATAATAAAAATCAAGAAGGAATAAATAAAGAAAGATATATATATGAACAAGAACAAATCAAGAACAAGAAAAAGAAACTTATATCACAAATTTATGACATCTTCAATCCAAATTAAAAATGGAAATAAAAACTCCAACCAGTAATATCTTCGAGAATAAATCGAATGGTAAGAATAACTATATTTTACTTTAATCATTTTATAATCAAATTAGACCTAATAAAATAAACAAACAAAATGTCAAAAGAAGAAGATGAAAATACTGCAAAAGAAATTCTAAAAATAACAATGGATAAACTAACCGACATGATAAAGGAACTGATAGATAGTAAAGAAAAAGGAGTAACAAATGAACAAAGAAAAATGAATTTAATAACACCTAAATTTAGTGGAAAAAAAGAAGAATCTTTTGAAGAATACTTATTCAAGTTAAAAGTATGGAGAGAAGTATCTGAAGAAAAGGAAAAAACTAAAATAGCACAAATAATAGGAGGTTTAGCAGGAGAACCACTAGAAGTAATTATGTCATTAAATGAAAAAGAAATATGGACAGAAAATGGAGTAGAAATAATTATAAGTACCTTAAAAGAAAGATATAGTAGAAATAAAGAACAAGAAAGTTATCTTAAAGTACAAACATTGTTGAATATGCAATAAACGAATGGACAATCTTTTAAAGGATATGGCCACATTGAAAGGAAGGTATGATAAAACAAAAAAACTATGAAATTTTGAATTACAGTCAAAAAACTGATAAGGTACATTCGCCTGAAGTAAATAAAATGCACTCTAATGAAGGATTATATGGAAGAAAGTTGGTAATAAGAACAGAAAAGGTAAAACAAATATTTCCTATAACTAAAGAATCATTGTAAATATATGATGGAATCGGTATATTAATTAGCCCAGAAAAGAAGGCATAAAAATGAAAATTGGTATATAAAAATAATAAATTTTTGTTAAGAAAGTAAATACAATAATCATAACACTGAAGAATGTTACTGGAGAGAAAGAACATTTAATTTTAATAAATGTGGTATTTGTAAACGGAATAATCATAAAACAGAAGATTGCTATTGGAATGAAGAATATAATAATGTGTGTTGGAAATGTAAAAAAGAAGGACACATAATGAAAAATTGTAAAGAAAATGAACAAATAGAAGAAAAAAATAAATCTATATTTTTCATACAAGAATGAAAAACTATATTTAGAAATAATGAAATCCATTATTAATACAGAAAAAGAAGAAAGAAGAAATGAATTAGAGGGAGATTTAGAAGAAAGAAAACTAAATAGAACATTTTTCAATAAGAATGAAGAATGTAATGACTCTAAAGAAATTAAATATCAAGAAGATGTAGTGGCTATTATAGATACAGGAAGTATAGAAACAGTAATTGGAGAATTAGGATTAACAAAATTGATTAGTGGATTAACTGATGAAGAATTACAATATATAGATGACACACAAAAATTTAAAAATGGTTGTTTTGTATTTGGAAAAACAGAATATAAAATATTAAAAGAAATATTATTGCCTTGTAAAATCAAAGGAAAGAGTTTTGATTTAAAAATCAATGTAATAGAGGGTGATATACCTTTATTATTAGGTAAATCAGCAATGAAAAGAATGAAATTAAAAATTAATAAGAAGATGGAACTGTTGATATTTGTGATCTTAATCTACAGAAAGTACAGACACATTGATAATGAAGGAGGACATTCCTGCATACTATTGAATAGAAAACAAAGAAAACATGTTGGATTGGTCAATTTAAACAATTGGATAAAAGAAAAGATGAAAAGAAAAAAAGGCTAACACCAGATAATTTATATTATTGGAATGAAAAGTATTTAAAAACAATAAAGAATGCTAATCAAAAACAAACTAAGAAGAAGATTTTTAAGGAATAATGTAGAAAGAATTGACAGATCATAGAAAAAATATACAAAAATATAGTAAAAAATAAGAAAACTCCACCAGGGCCTGTGGGTTTGCCCATTATAATCAATTGTGAACTTCTTCAGCTAGATGTGGAAGGACTGAAAATAGCAATTTTTAGTAATAATAGACCATGCAACCTGCAGATATACACAAAGCAGTATAGTTAAATAAAACCAGTGAAATTGTAGAAAGTCAAACTCTAAGTGCATTAAATTGTAAGTAGAAGTGTAATTCGAATATGCAGGAAGAAATTTCAAAAACTTGAAGATAATGGAAACTTTTGCGACAAGAATTGAATATCAAATTATGAGTCTGGCAGAAAGCCCATGGGTAATGGTTGTAAATGAAAAGTGGTAGGGACCTGCAGGGATCATTATAAGTTAATGAAAGGACTTAGCTCAAAAGATAGCATGGCATAGCGTTTGCTAGGGCTCTGGTTCAACAAATTATTTGGGACCATGCTTCTAACCAACTTGTTTTGGAAAAGAAAGCAACAAAGAATACAAACATAAACAAGTGAATGTGACAACATGTGTGAGTGAAAGAAAAGAGATGCAGTGACATGATTAAAAACCTTAGGAAACAATGGAACATGCTAGAAGAAAATACATACTTATAGAAAATGAAAGTTCAGAAAAAATAAAACGTGCATTGAGAAGTCAATAAGAGAACACATGTCAAAAGATATAAATGTAGGTGAAGAAGTATATAAAGAAACATTAATCAATAAGAAGGACAAGCTAAAATCATCTGTATTATAGATGGAAAAACCATCTATAGTAAAACTCTTCAGTAGTACAAGGCTGTCAAGTTCATTCAACAGGAATTCAAAGAATAGTGTAAATGAAAATAATAATAAGACTTAGAGTGAAAAGGATAATTCATGAAGAAAGAAATGAAGCATGATGAATGTTTAAGTAAGGAATGGTGATGATACACAAGAAAGAAATAATAGTCAAACAGTCTATGGAGGGATGAGCTGATAATGAAAATGAAAGTCAAAGCTGAAGATGAAGAAGAGAAGAAGAAATGACATCAGAGCAAATATGAAGAAATTGATCCAAAAATGTGAAAACTGGTAACTATGAAATGAAATTAAAGAATAATGAAGATATATTAAATTGTTATGTTATTAGTAGAGCTGGAAAAGCAACTAGTAAAAAATATAATAGATGTTATAACATACGTAATTTAAATACAAATAGAATATATGATATAGATTTGAAAGAATTTGAAAAAATATATGAATTAGATGTAATTGAAAATGAAGAAAATAGCGAGGAAGAATCGTTGGATGCAAGTGAGGAGATAATAGATGAAATAGATAGTGAAGATGAAGGTGAGGAGATAAATCAAAGTTATTATAATCATTCAAATGAAGAAATTAAACAAGCCAAAATGAAAGTAGAAAAGAAATTGGGAAGAACAAGATTCTCTTTAAATAATAAATAAGACAAAACAAACCCAATGGCAAGATGGTGAGGTGAGTGAAAATTAATGCAGACTCCTCGAAAAAATTTAAAAGCCAGATTAGTGGCTAGGGATATCTGTGAAGAAAAATTGGGACTTTAGATGCACCAACAGTATCAACTGAAGCAATGAAAATGACTAACCATGAAAAACTCCAGGAAAGAAATGGAAAATAAATGCTATGGATATTTCAGCCTTTATACTTACAGGAAATTTAATAACAAGAAAAATACTATATCTAAAGGCCTCCTGGAGCTACAAACAATCATTAACTTTGGAATTAACAGAATCACTTATTATATGGATTACAGATGCTGCCATGATGTGGGTATTTCTCATTGAAAAAACAATAATTCCGCTAAAAAGGTTAAAAACAAGTAAAAATGGAATAACACTATTTATAATGAAGAATTCAATTAATATAGGCGATTATTATGTACATATAGATGATATTTTGTGGAGTAAGAAGTAAAAATTTGAAAACAATATAATAAATGAATTAAAAATATAATTATATTAATAGTTCAGAATC
>JABUQX010145666.1:7500-22950 GCA_015478945.1 Trachelipus rathkii
CTCACTGATACTAATAAGAATGATCAAGCGGCAGATGGTGAATTGATTGGATTTGATTGCTCAGCGTTTATGGAGAACACATGGTTGGGATTGGAGGGCGGTAATAGTACCCTTGTACTAGAGGGTAAGGAGAGAAAAAGAGAGGAATATGGAAATATAGAATGTGGTGTTGTAGGAAGGTATACTGAAGGCAGCCTGTTCGAAAGAAAATTGCGTCAATGATGACTGAAGGACTGATTGGTGAAGAACAAGGTGCGTTTAGAGTGGTAGAGAGGATATTGGATCAAATCACACATTGAGGCTAATGGATTAAGAGAAAATAGAGAGGAGAAGAAAAAATTAAATTGTATTTGGTTTTATGATTTTGCAGCAGGCGTATGGTAAGTTAAACAGGAAGCGTTACTAACAATTCAATTAAATCTGTGGTGTTGGTGGGTAGGCTTCTGCTGAATGGAATCAAGTATGTATGACGATAGTGGCGTGTGTAGAAATAAATGGTGTCAATGGTGATTGGTTAAGTTAATATGAGGAGTAAACAGGTTGTGTGCCATGTCTCCTTGATTTATTCAATTTGTATACTGAATGATGGGGTTATGAAAAGAATTTGAGGTGGGGATGGCAGGAAATGGTGTAATGATAGAATGGTGGAGAATGGAGTTTGTTGGATTCCCTATTATATGGATGGATTGGATTCCATGTAAACGAATCTAGAGAAGTTTGAGAGATGAGGAGGTGGCAGGGTGTCTGTGAAAGGAGAGATAGTAAACGTGGATAAAGTAAGGTTATGGTTGTAGTGGACATATAGTGTGAGGATATGTTAAAATGGTGAGCAACTGAACAGATATCTGATTTGATATTTATACAGAGATTACTATGTTGGATGAGAAGGAACAGACGATGCAGAGACATTAGTAAGGAAAGTTGTAGCAGATAGCAGGAAGGTGGCTGAATTTTAATTAATCATTGGTGGGGATAGTCTTAAGGTATTACTGAGTCTTATGAGGGGTATCTTATTTACCTATATTGTATGGTAGTGAGACTATGGTCTGGAATAAGAAGTAAGTTCAATGTGTTCAGATGGACAATCTAAAGGGCGTGTTAGGAGAAGAATTGATAAAGAGAAGAATGAACGTATTAGAGTGGTGTGGTGTGAAGAAAGGAAGGGAAATGAGAGAATAAATGAGTATGTATTGATCAGTTGGTGTGTAAAGGATGAATGATAGTAGGTTAGTTAAGCGGATGTATAGTGGTGAGTGTGTTGGGAACCGACCGGCTGGGAGACCGAAGAGAAAGTGGACTCAAGGTCGGTGAACGAATGAAGAAATACTGACCCAACTAGAAAGCAAAAGAATAAAAATTATGATCAGGAAGAACTCAGGGAGGTTTTGCTATCAGAAATGGTTGGCCCACTAAGGCAGGACTCATTCTTAGCCCAAACATTTACCATATAAGTAGAAGATGTCGCGATCCCATGATGCTCTAGGGTGGATTTTTCTGTGACGAGATCTCACTAATTAATGGTACAGAGGGGCGGTAGAAAGGCTGGGCTTTCTTTCTAGCATTGTCATGTTCTCCTACCTTTTTCTTTTTCAGTCTTGTGCAACACCACCCCCTAATCTTAGGGCAAGAGAGGTGAAGAAAGAAGAAAGAAAAAATATATATATATATATATATATATATATATATATATATATATATATATATATATATATATATATATATATATATATATATATATATATATATATATATATATATATATATATATATATATATATATATGATTTGTAGGTTGGTTTGGGCCAGCTCCATTATCAGGGTGGCAGAGGTGTCGAACTTGATCATGAAAGAGCATTGAATTACTTTATTCAAGCTGCAGAAGCTGGTAATGCAAATGCAATGGCATTCCTTGGAAAGGTAAATCAGATACATTTATTTGACTGTATTGTTATTTGATTTGGAATTTTGATGTGTCATCTTAAATTATTGGAATATTTTTAGTTTTATATTTACGATAGGATTTTACTTTTAAATAGTTTTTGAATATTTTCTTGTTTTTCTTAATTTTATAGATGTACATGGAAGGAAGTCCTGCTGTTAAGCAGGATAATGAAACTGCTTTTAAATACTTCAAAAAAGCAGCCGATCTTAATAATGCTGTTGGTCAGTCTGGTCTTGGACTGATGTATCTCCATGGAAGAGGCGTGGAACAAGACTATGAACAGGCTTTGAAATATTTTAGTTTGGCTGCAAAGCAAGCTTGGGTTGATGGGCAGCTTCAGCTGGGCAATATGTATTTCGGTAAGAGTCAACAAATATTTTGAAATATTAAATATTTTGTCAACTACTATTTTGAAATATTAAATATTTTGTTAACTACTGAAATGCTATATAGGAATTTATTTACAGCTGGACTTGGAGTCAGAAGAGACTACAAAATGGCTATAAAATACTTCAATTTGGCTTCTCAATCTGGCCATATTTTGGCTTTTTATAACTTAGCGCAGATGCAGGCATCAGGAACTGGCATGATTAGATCTTGTCATACAAGTATAGAGGTAATTATAGGTAATATATATATGTATATAATATATATATATATATATATATATATAATATATATATATATATATATATATATATATATATATATATATATATATACTACTATATATATTCTCTTTATATCTCTATATATATACGGTATATATATATATATATATATATATACTCTCTTATATATAACTCTCAATATATATATATAATATATTTAAGGAAATATATATATATATATATATATATCTCCTCTTGCCTGTATATATATATATATATATATATATTATTATTATTATTATTATACATCACTTTTGTCCGACAGGCGGGGTAGTGATGTACAGCCTCCTCTGTTCACCCTCTCATCTCTCGCCTCACCCTCCTCACCCTCTATCCCTCGCCAACACCCTACCACTCTTCCTCCCCCATCTCCCTCCATCAGCATCCTTTGTTCCATCCATCCTCCCTTGGTCCTCCCCCGCCCACTCCCTCAGGAGGGTGCGTGGCCCTCTCTTCTGACCACTCTCTGTTCTCCATTCTCACTAAATGCCCATACCATCTTAACATTCCCTTCTCCCCACCAGACCATTCCTCCAGTCACATCTCTCCCTCACCACCCCTATTCCTAATCCTCTCCTATTTCACTGACCTAAACCGCTCCTCAACCTTCATCAAGTGCTTCTGACTTTTTCTAGACCTGGCGTCCTTGCGTTCCACCCTTAACTTTACGGCTAATTTTAATTTTACTAAACATCTTCATATCTTAACTCTGTGATGAATTATTTCATATTTCTCTCAGACCACTCAAACTCAATTAGCTACCTATTCATATCTATCTCCTCACTAAATCCTCCTTACACTCCGCTCCTAAATATCCCAAATCTTTAACTTCTTAACTCACCACTACCCTATACGACCTCTAACCCTCCCCTCTCTCTCATCATAAACACTAACACTTTACTCTTACCTGGATTTATCCTCCACACATTCTCTCAAACTTCCTCACCAAATACCTCAGCCCTTCCACGTTCTTCGCCACGGTAGTATATCCCAAACATTATCATGTTCACTTCCCTTCTATCCATTCCCATTCATTAATTCCACCCCCTCCACTATACCAAGCCTCTACCAACACTCTCATAAACATTGACTAACCAGCATTTACCTCAATCACACCATCCCAAACATCTCCTCTCCCTCCTAACACTCTCACACATTCTACTATTTCATAAAAAGCCCTATTACTGCTCCTAAGTACCCCCTGTTTTCATCAACACCCTCCATAATTCACTATTTACTCCTCATATACTTTCTAAGTCTAAGCTCATACTTCCACTCATCTCAACCTTTTCTCCACTGCATCTTTAATGTAGTAGCCCAGTCCTACCCTCTCCTCTAAGCCTCATGTTCTTCTATTCTCCCCCTCGTTAAACCTCTTTCTCAATCAGTATTCTTTAAATTGCACTTTCTCACCACATAAAAGACATATGCCTCTGTAATTTCCACATTTCATCTATCTTACTTTCCCTTATACAGAAGACAAACAATATCTCCCAATCTGTGAACACCTCTTACTCCTCAACACATGTTGTATAATCTGTGCAGCCATTCTCACCCTCACCTCCTTCTGCAACATTTCCAATTCTCCTACACCATCAGACCTGGACTTACCTTTTTCCTTTATTCACAGCTAATAATTTCTCCATTTGTATTTCATCCTCCCTCCTCCCCACTTCAAACTATCTCACCCTCTTGCATTCTTCCACCCTCCCCCTACCCACCTATGAATAATAGATCTTTTAAGTATCTGTCTTCCTCACCTATCCTCTCCTCTGTCCTCCCCATCTCTCCTTAATCTCTCCCCAACCCCTCCTTCTTCTTCCTTTTTTTTCTTTCCAGAACAACTTACTCCCCGATTCAAATTTTCCCGATCACTTTCTACACCATTCCTTTTTATCTTCTCTTAAGCCCACTCACCGCCCTCTTTTGCTTCCACTCTCTTTCCCTTCTATGTTCTTCCCATCTATCTACTCTCTCTACTTCCAGCAAATTTCACATAAACACTCCTTTTCCTTTTCACCACCTCATTCCTCCTCACTCCACCATTCACTCCTTTCCTTCTGCTTCCTTATACTTGCTCCACATACCATCTGACCTCTTCTTACTCCCTACCTCTCTGATCTCTTCACTCCCTCACACTCCCCAATTCCCGTCCCTCTCACGTTTCTCCACCCACTGCCCTCCGCCTCTCACAAACTCCCTCCCACCTTTATCTCCTCAATTTTTTCATATCACTTCCTGCTCTCTCTTTCTCTCTCCCTAACATCTACTCTCCTCTACCTTGTCCCACCACCAAATAGTGATCCGATATCCTCCTCCCCGCCCCTCTAAATACATTTACATCTAACAATCTGCCTCTATCCTTCCCATTTACACACACATAATCCAGTACCGCCCTCCCCCCCGTTATCTCACTCTTCCATGTATACTTATGATTCTCACTTTTTTTAAACCAAGTATTCCCCACTATCATTCTTCTTTCAACACCCATTATCATTCCTCTCCCCTACCCCAAATGGTCCTATTATTCTTCCCACCCCCTCCCTTCCCACTCCTGCATTCAAATCTCCCAATAGACAAATTTTTTCATTTACCCCAAAACTTTCCCAACACTCATTCAGCTCTCCCCAGAATCTTTCTCTCTCCTCCTCCCTCGCTCCATTCACTGGTGCGTACGCACATATAAAAACCCACATTTCCCCCCCGAATTTCACTTTTACCCACATTATCCTAGAACTCACCTGTTTACACAATCTCACCTTGTCCCACATCTCTTTCCTCATAACTATTCCCACCCCCTCCCTCGCCCTCACTCTCTCGCTCAATACCCTTGTATTCTCCAAAATTCATCTCCCTCTGTCCTTTCAACTTAGTTTCTGTTATCCCTAGCACATCCAACCTTTTTTCCTCAAACATCAACCCTATTTCCTCCCTCTTCAAATCCTCGTTTGCCCCTCTCACATTCATACACCCCACCCTGATTACCACTCTCCTCCCCATCTTTCCCTATTTCTATAAATAACTCAATCAGGCTGTACGCTTTATGGGAACCCCCACCCTTGGTAATTCCCAACACCTAGGGCTACCACCCCGCTCACCAACCCACAATAACAACAACAAAATACATTAAAATAATAAAAACACAATAACAGGTCGATTACTTAAAAACCCTTAAAAACACTCCCAATAAAAAAGTTAAAATGACAATATACAGTAAAAATATAAAAGGTTATAACCCACACCATCAATTTATATTATTTCCTACCCCCCTTCCCCCCTCCACTTCCCTCCCACTCCCTCCCTTTTCTTTCCTCTTTAAAATATGCACACGTTAAAAATTTTATTATCTAAAAAAGAGAAAACTTTATTTAATCTTTAAAATTCTTTAAAATCTCTTATATTTACAACTAATACAAAAAGGTTAAAATGTTAATATAAAACAATATAAAAATATAAAAGGTTAAAACCTACACTCTATCAATTTTTATCTATTAAAATCTTTGCTTAAAACGGTTTACAAGAAAATAAATTTCGCATTCCTATTCTTATTAGACGGTGACACAAATCCACAAATATATATATATATATTAAATAACTAAATAATTAAAAATATATATATTATATATATATATATATATATATATATATATATATATATATATATATATATATATATATATATATATATATATATATATTCGGTATAAATATAGTGAGGACATGGAGCCATGAATGGAGAGGAAAGAGATAAGGAAGGAAGTGGGGAGAATTGAGTGCAAAGTTGGTGAACAGGTTATAGGAAAGTATGTGATAGCACTTTCAAATAAATCGAAGGTTGAATGTGAGAAAAAAGAAAGCCTTTGTTGGTAGACTACAGGAAGAGAATAACAGGTGTGCTGAAGTGCAAGATGAAAGATAAATAAACCATGAAGTTATTATTGGGTGAGTGAGGTGATGCAAACTGTGTAAAGTAAGAAGCGATTTAAATGTGCTAAAAGCCGTATGATGAGATCTCAAGAAAAGATCTTTATAAGAAATATGTAAAAAGTGAAAGGAGAAGACTAAAGTTATACATAAGTGAAGAAAGAAAGAAGATTAAATAGACTGCCTGGATGGAGATGAAGGGGGGACCTAAAGAATAGGAAGCTGTTCTGGAAGGATGTATGTAAGGTTGAGAGAGAGAGAGAGAAGTATAGGTCTATCTCAGATAATGATTAGGGATGGTATTTTTGTGACTGATAAAAAATGTTAGGAGATTGTGGAAGGAGCACTGCGAAAATCTGTTTATGGCAGTAATGAAAAGTGTCTGTGGATATATGTGGATTTGATGGTGTGAAGAAATATGTATTTAGGGATGAGAATGATAGTTGAGGGGTAGGTAATAGGTAGAGTGAGAGAAAATTGAGAATGATGCATCCAGCGGATATGAATACAGATTACTAGATGAAATAATTCAAGAAATGGAGGCGAGATTGGCGATTGTCTGGATATGAGATGTTGTGTAACAAAGTCTTTGTGGAGGATATAGTTCCGAAGGATTGGAAGAAATCTGTAATAGTACCCTTATATAGGAGAAAGGGAATAGTGGGATTACTTGTAGGAACTATGAAATTAGTTTGAGTGTTATGGAAGATATATGCTGGTAGTTTGGTTGAAAAAGTGTGTCGAGGGACTGATTGGTGAAGAACAAGGTGCATATGGAAGTGGTTGAGGAGTGTAGATTATATTTTCATATTGAAACAAATGAGTGAGAAAATGAGAGAGAATTAGAATAAATTGTATTTAGTTTTTATTATATACAACCCAGACAGACGACCCAGGATTAAAGAAACTCTCAGTGGCAGGTGTTGACTCTTTCATGGTATTGGTGGTAGCCTTCTGAATGGAATCAAAAGTATGCATGTCGATATTAAAGTGTGTGTAAAAATAAATGGAGTGTAAATGAATGGTTTAATAATTTCTTTTTTACCCTTATCACCATGAATCCTCAAGAACAGCCATATTTTCTTATTTATTTCATTGAAACAAAAAATCATATACCACAGTTCAATATAAGTTTAGAACTCGATGTAGCATACAAACGGCGGCAGGATGTGAGTTAGTGATACCTCACACGACTGCTCATGAAGTGATAAGACAGTGAAAGTAGGAAACGTTTACAAATGTGACCAACTTTCAAATCATACAAGGAGTTCACAAGTTAATGTAAGGTGCACATTAGAAAAATGCATCCACTTGGCTTGTGCGATTAAAAGTGAATAACAATTTCTTGCAATGTTTTTTGACGAGGCAAATGTTTGTGCCATATAATGCTCGTGAACTCGTTCATCATATGAAACTGTCATTGAGCCGGTTTACTTTCATGAAGCAACCGTAAATGCCATGATTAGCATGAAGTGCTATACAATTTTGTCTATCCTTTGGTGGAAGATTTGTACCCTGAAATCACAGTTCTTTTCCAACAAGACGGCGCCCTTCCACATGATCTTTCTTTATATTCTGTACAAGAATTGCCCAAATAGATAAATTGGCCACGGTGGTCCGATAGTCTGGTTGCCGCAGTCACTAGTCATAACACGTATTTACAACTCTTTATGTTTGTTAACTTTGAAGATTTGAAAGTGAGAATCATCAACACTATTGATAAAATTCATGCAAATATACTATATTATATTCTGCCTACATTTAAAATAATAGTAAGTTTTCTGTGAACAGTCGATATCATAAAGGGTTTTTTATGTACATATGTATATAGTCTTTTATGAACATAGTTATATAGTAAGGGAACAGGGTAAATCCGTTTGGGATTCGTTTCTCTAACTATTTTTCTAGGCTTAGGCGCCACAGATGTGATGAATATACTACATGAGTACATTAGCTTTTTGGGATCTTGAGTGGAACACTAGAAATGGTGACAGAACGATACCAAAATGTTTAGTTAAAAAATCTTCCAATGCTGATTCCAGAGAGATTGCAAATTAAGTTCCAATTCCATAAAATTATCGATTCTCAATGCTGATTCTTCATCCCATCACTGCTAGAAATATATTTTAAAATTATTAAAAATGAATTTATTTTTAATATATTGTTAAATTTAGAATTAAGAAATGATATATTAACCTAATTATTTCTTTCTTTCTTTCTTCACCTTCCTCTTGCCAAGATTGGGGGTGCTGTACAAGCATCGGAAAGAAAAGCAGTAGGAGAAAACTGACAAACGTCGAAAAGAAAGCCCAACCTTACCGCCTCTGTACCAAATAGTAAGTAAAAACTCTGTCACGGAACAAAATACACCTAGAGCATCCTGCGGACCTGACGGACCCTCACTGTAAATTAAATCGTCAAATATAAGGGTTCTTCATAGCTTTAGTGGGCCACAGCCATCTATACAAAACCCCGCCATTCTCTCTATCATGCACCTTATTCTCGCCTCTGCCAAAACTCACATTTCTCTCCTTTAGACATTCGTTTACTGACTCATCCACTTTCTCTTGGTCTCCCAGCCGGTCGGTTCCAACACACTCTCCACTATACATCCGCTTAACCAACCGACTTTCATTCATCCTTTCCACATGACCAAACCATCTCAACATACTTTCATTTATTCTCTCATTTATCCCTTTCTTCACACCACACAACTCTCTAATACGTTCATTCCTCATTTTATCAATTCTTCTCACTAGCATGCTCCTAAGATTGTCCATCTGAACACATTGAACTTTAGATCTATATTTCTTATTCCAGACCATAGTCTCACTACCATACAATAACACAGGTAACAACATACCTAATTATTAATAACTTAATTATTATTAATTTTATTTTTATTATCTTTATTATTAACTTTATTGTTAGCTTTATTAGTAATAAAACTTAGCTGCCATATAGCTAGAGTGAGGTTACCTCAGCTTAATGATTGGGGTTCACCCGTGATAATTTTTTTAATGAAATGCATTAATAAGATGTGAGATTTCTGTTAGGTGAATTGCTTTACTCTCTGTGGGGTAGAGAGAAAGGCATAAAATCCGTTGACATTATTATTATCATCATCATCGTCATCATCATCATCATCATCGTCATCGTCATCGTCATCATCATTATTTTACATAAAACAACATATATGATCTGATATTCCCATCCCCACCCCTCACTAATTTAAATCCAAAACATACTAACATCTCCTTTACCAATACAATATCAGTCATATTCTTCACTTCTAAACTATTCCTATCACCACCAACTCTGGCACACTTATTAATAGTCTTGTGTTCTAAGAATTACTCCCATATCTCTCTCCTTACAGAAATCGATCACCTTTCTCTCGCAACCCTAAAGGCACCTGTTGTACCATTCCTCTTCTGATCTCCTATCCAATCATCCAAGTCGCCTAACAATTATTCCGAAGCCCTCACTCACCCCATTTAAAACATCATTTAGATCATTCCAGAAAGTTTCACTCTCCGCAACATCCTCATCAGAAGCATCATACTCTACAACTACACATCTTAACCTTCTTAATATTAAATTTAATCATTATTATTATAGTACTCACACAAACTAAATCCACCATAGCTCTGTGCCACAAATCATCAAAAAAATCGCAACTCTTTTCACTCCACACCACTCGTCCTCACCACTCGTCCTCACCACTCGTCCTCATCACTCGTCCTCATCACTCAGTCCTCATCACTCGTCACTCACACTCGTCACTGTCTGCTCGTCCTCATCGCTCGTCCTCGTCATCGTCCTCACCATAGTCTCATAGGTCATAAATCGCTCATCTCACCGCTCGTCCTCATCACTCGTCTCACCACTCGTCCTCATCCACTCGTCACTCATCCACTCGTCCCTCTTTTCACTCCACACCACTCGTCCTCACCACTCGTCCTCATCACTCGTCCTCATCACTCGTCCTCATCACTCGTCCTCATCACTCGTCCTCATCACTCGTCCTCATCACTCGTCCTCATCACTCGTCCTCATCACTCGTCCTCATCACTCGTCCTCACCACTCGTCCTCATCACTCGTCCTCACCACTCGTCCTCACCACTCGTCCTCACCACTCGTCCCCTCTCACTCGTATATGCTCAATACACCAACTCCTCGTCCTCACACTCGTCCTCACCACTCGTCCTCATCACTCGTCCTCATCATCCTCATCACTCGTCCTCACCACTCGTCCTCATCACTCGTCCTCACCACTCGTCCTCACCACTCGTCCTCATCACTCGTCCTCACCACTCGTCCTCACCACTCGTCCTCATCACTCGTCCTCATCACTCGTCCTCATCACTCGTCCTCACTACTTCCTTTATCTTCGTTATCATCCTCGTCCTCATCTCAACCGTTTGGGTTGAACGGCCTGATCAGGCGGCGCTCATCACTCGTCTCATCACTCGTCCTCATCACTCGTCCTCATCACTCGTCCTCATTACTTCCTTTTATCTTTGTTTCAGTCACAGCAGGCAAATCAAATTTATCCTTTTTAATTATATCCATCACCTCTCTCTCTCTCTCTCTCCATTTATTCCTCTAACATTTCATGTTTCTAGAAGTTTCTTACAGTTTTCGCTGATAGATTCAAGGTCATTTACAGCCATCATGACGAGGAACGAGACACACGAGTATTCCTAGGACAGAAATAAGGGGTAGAGGGTCCCTACCCCAGCTACCATTAGTGCATATTATTATTATTATTATTATTATTATTATTATTATTATTATTATTATTATTATTATTATTATTATTATTATTATTATTATTATTATATTATTATGATTTATGTACTCTTAATATGTGAGGGTGTGTGTGTGTGTATCTTATTATCTATTATTATTTATTATTATTATTATGGCCTACTGATTTATTCCTTTGATTTATTGTAGCTCTTCAAAAATGTAGCTGAAAGAGGGAAGTGGGGCGAACTGTTGATGGAAGCCCATTCCTTGCACTGGAATGGTCGTCACACAGAATCCCTCGCTACTTATATGTTGTTGGCAGAGTTGGGATATGAAGTTGCTCAGAGCAATGCTGCGTTTATATTAGATAGACATGACATTGATATTTTATCTAAAGAGGAGAGCTCCGCCAGAGCTCTCATGTATTGGGGTAGAGCAGCCTCACAGGTCTCATTGATATTGTGTGTTCTTATTGTGTGTGTGTGTGTTATTATTATTATTATTATTATTATTGTGTGTGTGTGTGTGTGTGTTGTGTGTGTGTGTTATTATTATTATTATTATTATTAGGGTTATGCCGTTGCATGAGTAAAACTAGGAGACTATCATTATTATGGCTTTGGAACTGATGTTGATTAGGAAACTGCTGCAGCTCACTATCGTTTAGCTTCAGAACAGCAACACAACGCTCAAGCAATGTTTAATTTAGGCTACATGCATGAACAGGGCCTAGGTTTAAAGCAAGTATGTTTGATTAAAATTATTTTTTATCTCTTTTGTTAATATATGTTTAATCTTTTTATGTAAGGGATATTCTGTAATATAATTTTCAGTTAAAGAGAATTTCAAGATTTAAATATTATTATTCTACCTATCTATTAGTTGCCCCTCGGCTCCCCAGGACTGGGTGTGGGGTGCACAAATATGCACTGGAAATATAATAGTTAAGCATAAGACTGTGACTTAAGTCGAAGAAAAAAAAGCCCTCTCCATCTCTCCTCATACCCTTAAGTTTGAGACTGTCAAAGCCAATATCCACCCTGAAGGTTCACCCACTGTGACAGTCACTCACTGTTTTATCTCGTTAACGTCGAGGTTCATTCCCTGTGTGAGACCCCCCCACCATCCCCTCTGCATAAACCACGTCATTCACTCATATTATGCGCCAACCTTTTAGATTCTGCTAAGCTCACGTTCCTTTCTTTCAGACACTTTCTTACCTACTCAATCTACTTTTTCTTGGGTATCCTAGCCGGTCGATTCCCAAAACACACTTCTTTATACGCCCTCTTAATCAACCGATTATCATCCATCCTTTCCATATAACCAAACCACCTTAATACCCTCTCATTTATTCTGTCATTCACGCCTTTTATCACACCACACAGCTCTCTAATGCTCTCATTCCTCATTTTATCAATTTCCTGACACCTTACGCACCCCTCAAATTATCCATATGGACATACTGTACCTTATATCTATACCTCTTATTCCACTCCATACTTTCACTACTAAACATTAACATCGATAACAATATACTCTTAGGCAAAACCCTGACACACCAGATTTAATCAACTTGCTATCCCCTAAGATTATCCATCTGTACATACTGTACCTTAGATCTATACCTCTTATTCCACACCATACTTTCACTACTATACATAACAACGATAGCAATATACCTTTAGGCAAAACCCTGACACACCAGATCTGATCCCCCTGCATTTATCAATGTGAATATTTGATCTACACATTCTCCACCACTCGTAAACTTACCCTGTTCTTCATCAATCCACCAATAAGTCACACGACGCACTTTTTCTACCAAAATTCCAACATATATCTTGCCTACCACGCTTAATAAATTAATTCCTAATTAATATTTGCTCTTCCCCTTATTTCCTTTACTTATACATATTTAGAAACATAAAGCAATATTATTTATGGTGGTTGGCCAGTACTGAGTCCTGAGTGGTAACTAATATTAAATCTAAACCAGCATTAGACGCCTGGATTTTCGGCGAATTTCGCAATTACATTCGTTTCAATTCGTTCATTTTTCACTTTACTAATTTTTATGAATACTTATCCTACATAGTCCCATTAAGCCTGTCTTTGTTCATTTTGTGTTTCTTAGCCAGTCTTTACTCTTCGCAGAGTGCTGAAAAGCCTTTTCAATGATACTGATTGAACACGGTAGCACCATTACAATTAATTGACGGGTTTTTTGATTTCGAAAGGAAAAAGGGTCGGCTTCTTTAATAACTTCAGTAGGTTTCAAGTCTTTCAACTTTTGCTTATCCATTTTTATCCACAGCAAAAGCTATATAAGTCAGTTTCAGTATGAATTTGTTGATTATTAAGATCATAAAACTCTGAAAAAGCATTTTACTTTCTCGCACAAACTGCCTACGGGCAAAATGCATGAAAACGGATGCAAATGAAAAAGATAAAATGCTGGCAGGTTGTTTTCTGAAAATCTAGTCTCTAAGAGGGATGAAGAGTAGGTCAGATAAGGCACAAGTACAAGAGCAGCTTCCCAATATTCCAGCAGAGTTTCTTGGGATGATTTGCTTAATGTTGTTGAGATTATGCTTTTCTAGGTGGTGTAAGTTGTTCTACTAAAGAACTCAGCAGTAATAACACTGGCGGATAAAGAAGATCAGCAATTATCTGATCAGCAGTTTTGCATTGGTCTTTGACAACCTTCAAAGTTCTTTGGATATGACAGGAATACTGCTTAAAGGTAAGTATTTTTTTTTGTTTGAATAATGTTAACCACTGGTTCAACTAAACAAAAATATTTAGAGTTTTGGAAATAAAATCAATGGAATTGGATCTTGTTGCCGAACAGAATAATGGAAGAACTCATTTTCTTGTTTGATTGTTGCCCTCCTTCAACGAATTTTATCATATTTGTATGGAAAATAACAATACTATATTTTTGAGTAACAGGTTTCACAAAGTTTAGGCAAGTTGGGAATGTATTTTCTTTTAGGTTGGAGTCTCTGAAAAAAATATTGTCTTTTTATTAAAAAATTGTATTTCAAATTTCCGGAATAATGTTTAGGTCATTAATACTAAATTAAACCGATGGCTTGCACAGTGAAAATATAATCTTTCATATTTTTCCCGCAGTTTCTTTTGACCCCTATGTTCTATCCTGTCAATGCTGCGCAGCTGTCGTACCCTGACTAACGCATAGACTAGCTCAAACTCGCCACAAAAAAACAAATCGTTTTGGCAATGGTTCAAGAACTTAAAGAACTTCAAATCCCAGAAATTCTTCTCCGAACAGTCATTTTCAGAAGTCGAAAAACCTTATTGCTATAGATAATTGTTCGTTGCCTGACAAGTCCGCAGTTTCATCTGCCAATATGAAATACAAAAAAATTTACAACCGCGACAATCATGTTTTATGATAATTCCACAAATTAGATGGTTCATTTGAATCATCATCGGAAGACGCGTCCAGACTGACTTCTTACCGCGCCCGAATATGTTCTTTCAATTCACATCACTACATTCTATTCGCAGCAATCAGTTAGTAAAAATTCCCTCATGCGAGGTCTTTGCACTCTTAAAAAGGTAAGTCATGGGTTCCGCAGAAATTATGGTCTTCAAATTGCTGTAATATTTCTTTTACATTTTCTGCAATTATTTTTTGATGTATTGTCTGCAGCTGAATATCAACGGGTACGATTTCCGTAATTGATTTAACAGCTTTGGCGGCCGCCAAATGCTTTATCGCCATACGAGTTCAAGCAGAATAATGTCAAGAAGAAGCCGGTTGTATAAAGCACAAAAGCTAGTTGACTTTTAGCCAATATGAAAAGAAAACACATTAAAACTTTTGAAAAATAATATATTACGTTTATAATACGTTATTAATTAGCGTAATTACCGCCCCATTATCTATCGATTGGTGTATTTTTTCAGTTTTCTACTACCTAATAAACCTTAAAAACGTCGTCTGGCAAACATAAGGTTCATAATTTTCCTTGGAATTTGGAAACCCAAGTGCCCCCTGCTTCTGCACTCGCCCATGAACACAGAGTAACACCCTGTACAAGGCCCTAGTGCACTCAAGACTTAGTTCTTCATCCACCAACTATTTAATTACAGAAATCTTACTCTCTTTTCAAAGCTTTCCCTGC
>JABUQX010145667.1:0-7500 GCA_015478945.1 Trachelipus rathkii
ATATATATATATATATATAGTATATATATATATACATATATATTATTATTATTATTGTTATTATTATTATTGTTATTATATATATATATATATATATATATATATATATATATATATATATATATATATTTATATATATATATATATATATATATATATATATATATATATATATATATATTATATTATTATATATATATATATATATATATATATATCGTATATATATATGTATGTATATATATATATAATGCATATATATGCATGAACATATATATATATATATATATTATTATATATATATATATATTATATATTATATATAAATTATTATAAATTTTTCTTATTTATATTACACATGCAAATATTTAAATGTTATAAAGTTTTATTGTTATTAGTTATATATATACATATATTATTATTATTATTATATATATATATATATATATATATATATAGTATATATATATAATTGAAATTGAATGGCTGGGACAAACTTCATTTTTTGAATGAAGATCTATTAAAGTGGGAATTGGCATTTAAAACGTTTTCTTCATTTTTTCTTTCTTCCTCTGCAATTACAAGACCCATAAAACCATACATTAAGGGGAGACTTTATCCTCAAAATCTATTTCTTCGAACCGATAAAAGAAAATGTTTTTTTGATGAACAACTAATTTATCTTTAATTTTGGAAATTAAAAAAAAAAAAAACTGTTCGTTTTTTTGGGGTGGGGAGAGGGGAAAAAATTTTTTTTCCGGGGATTTCACAAAAATGGCAATAAAATCTTTAATATTCAAGATATTTCAATGCTTTTTTCACTAAAATACTCCTATTTTGTGTGGTAATAAATTTCATTTAGACACTTTATTTCAAATTTTATTTTCTAAAAGTTTTTTTGGACAATCTCTGAAAAGTACTTTCAAAATTTTTGAAATAAAAACAATCAATCACGTGTGACACCACCTTACATCATACAAAAGCATTTAAAATAAACGTCATTCTGTTAAGGATTTTATATGCAGAGTTGTTACCAAATTTTAAGAAAAAAAAACTGTTCGTTTTTTTTTAATGAATTTTTTTGTGATCTAATGTAAGAAAAAAATGAAGTGCTAGAAAAACGCAAATAAACATTTGGAAATATTATTTCTTTTTTCAGACGGCAAAAAAATATTTATTCTCATATATATATATATATATATATATATATATATATATATATATATATATATATATATATATATATATATATATATATATATATATATATATATATATATATAGGGGTTCCAAGCACCCTTCCATGGATTTAAATAATTACCGAGTTTCAAAGCAGTGATATCGAAGCAGGAGATTAGAAAACTGTTCCGAGATGCCTTCTTTTTCTGGGTAGGTGGATCGGACTAGTGGTTGAGCCTACTGCACATTGTCTAACGGCGACGCTGTTGTCGATGGTTCGAGTCCTGGCGCGAGTGAAATTTTTCTTTGTCTTATTTTTGCAAATTTGTTGCAACAAGCATGTTGTGCCCATTTCGGCGTTCTTTGACTTTGACTGGTTGCTCTTGTTACCCAGGAATACCCAAGCAGAATGCCATGTAGCCCCAGCAGGTGTTCCAACCACCCTCCTGTCCATTTAAATAAGTACTGAGTTTCAAAACAGTGATTTCGAAGCAATATATAAGAAAATTGTTCCGAGATGCCATCTTTTTCTGGGAAGGTGGATCGGACAAGTGACAGAGCTTCCTGTACATTGTCTAACGGCGACGCTGTTGTCGATGGTTCGAGTCCTGGCGCGAGTGAAATTTATATTCGTCTTATTATTGCAAATTTGCCGCAACAAGCATGTTGTGCCCATTTCGGCGTTCCTTGACTTTGGTTGGTTGCTCCTGTAACCCAGGAGCACCCAAGCAGAATGCCATGTAGCCACAGCAGGTGTTCCAACCACCTTCCTGTCGATTTAAATAAGTACTTAGTTTCAAAGCAGTGATATCGGAGCAGTAAATTAGAAAACTGTTCCGATATGTCTTCTTTTTCTGGAAAGGCGGATCGGACTAGTGGTAGAGCTTCCTGTACATTGTCTAACGGCGACGCTGTTGTCGATGGTTCGAGTCCTGGCACGAGTGAAATTTTTTTCTTCGTCTTATTATTGCAAATTTGTCGCAACAAGCATGTTGTGCCCATTTCGGCGTTCCTTGACTTTGGTTGGTTGCTCCTGTAACCCAAGAGCATCCAAGCAGAATGCCATGTAGCCACAGCAGGTGTTCCAACCACCCTCCTGTCGATTTAAATAAGTACCGAGTTTCAAAGCAGTGATATCGGAGCAGTAAATTAGAAAACTGTTCCGATATGCCTTCTTTTTCTGGAAAGGCGGATATTAAATTAAATATTAAATTTCATTTTTATAAAAATTTTTTTTATAACAATCCAGAGAATCTATAAAAACTATTTTCTAAATTGTTAAAATTCGTGACATCACCTTATTAGCATTATGCTATCCTTATTATGCTTATTAGCATTTGAAATTGTGCTTTTCCACGTGGTATGGCTTGAGAGGTATGACGTATGATTCATCTATGACGTTGAGGATATTTATTGGCTATTTCAAAAAGATTTACCGCCTCTCCTCCCTGAAGATATTCTATTTTATAGACTATATTTATAAATTGTTATATATTATATATATATATATAAATATTATTATTAGATATATATATATATATATATATATATATATTATATATATTATTATTATATATTATTATTATATATATATATATATATATATATTATTATTATATATATATATATATATATATATATATAGTATATATATTATTATTATTATTATTATTTTTATTATTATAAATATATATTATATATATATATATATATATATATATATATATATATATATATATATATATATATATATATATATATATATATATATATATATATATATATATATATATATATATATATAACAAATATATATATATATATTTTTACTATATATCTTTTTCTTACGCAAACAAACAATTATTTTTAATTTCAGACTCTATTCCGCCAAGGTTTACATTTGAAAATTATTGATGAGCACTTCTTTTGGTAATATATTTTCACCTAAAAAATATTTCTTGAAAAAAAATTTATACCCAAAATCTAACTCTGGCTCCGGCTCCGGCTCTGGCTCCGACTAAGGTTTCTGCACTATTTTAAAATTGTTCAGCACGTCTTCTGGTAATAATTTTTTCAAATTAAAAAATATTTTTCGAAAAAATTTCATACTCGGCTCCCGCTCCGACTCCGGATCCGGATCCGGATCCGACTAAGGAATTTGCACTATTTGAAAATTATTCAGCACGTCTTCTGACAATATATTTTTCTCCTAAAAAGTATTTAATGAAAGAAATTCATACCCAGGATCCGGCTCCAGCTCCGACTCTGGCTTCTGGCTTCGGCTCCGGCTCCGGCTAAGGATTCTAACTTATTTGTAAATAATATTCAGCACGTCTTCTGGCAATAAATTTTTCACCTAAAAAATATTTATTGAAAAATTTCATACCTAGGATCCGTTCCGACTCTGGCTTCAGATCCGGCTCCGGATCCAACTAAGGTTTCTGTACTATTTGAAAATTGTTCAGTAAGTCTTTTGACAATATATTTTTCACCTAAAATATATTTATTGAAAAAAATTCATACCCAGGATCCGGATCCGGCTCCGACTTCGACTTTGGCTCCGGATCCGACTAAGGTTTCTGCACTATTTAAAAATTGTTCAGCACGTCTCCTGGCAATAAATTTTTTACCTAAAAAAATATTTTTCGAAAAAATTTCATACCCAGGATCCGGCTAGGATCCGGCTCCAGATCCGACTTCGGCTTCGGCTCCGGATCCGACTAAGGTTTCTGCACTATTTGAAAATTGTTCGGCACGTCTTCTGACAATAAATTTTTCACCAAAAAATATTTCCCGAAAAAAATTCATACCCAGGATCAGGCTCCGGATCAGGCTCCGGATACGACTCCGGATCCGACTAATGTTTCTACACTATTTGAAAATTGTTCAGCACGTCTTCTTCTATTAAATTTTTCACCTAAAAAATATTTCTTGAAAAAATTCATACCCTAGATCCGGATCCGGATTCGGATCCGGCTTCGACTTCGACTTCGGCTCCGGATACGACTAAGGTTTCTGCACTATTTGAAAATTGTTCGGCACGTCTTCTGACAATAAATTTTTCACCAAAAAAATATTTCCCGAAAAAAATTCATACCCAGGATCAGGCTCCGGATCCGGCTCCGGATACGGCTCCGGATCCGACTAATGTTTCTAGGCTATTTGAACATTGTTCAGCACGTCTTCTTGAAATAAATTTTTCACCTCAAAAAATATTTTCTGAAGAAAATTCATACCCAGGATCCGGATACGGCTCCGGCTCCGACTTCAGCTTCGGCTCCGGATTCGACTAAGGTTTCTGCACTATTTGAAAATTGTTCGGCACGCCTTCTGACAAAGTTTTTCACCAAAAAAATATTTCCCGAAAAAAATTCATACCCAGGATCCGGCTCCGGATACGGCTCCGGATACGACTTCGGCTTCGGCTCCGGATCCGACTAATGTTTCTACACTATTTGAACATTGCTCAGCACGTCTTCTTGAAATAAATTTTTCACCTAAAAAAATATTTTCTGAAGAAAATTCATACCCAGGTCCGGATCCGGATCCGGCTCTGACTTCGGCTTCGGCTCCGGATCCGGCTAAGGTTTCTGCACTATTTGAAAATTGTTCGGCACGTCTTCTGACAATAAATTTTTCACCAAAAAAATATTTCCCGAAAAAAATTCATACCCAGGATCCGGCTCCGGATACGGCTCCGGATACGACTTCGGCTTCGGCTCCGGATCCGACTAATGTTTCTACACTATTTGAACATTGTTCAGCACGTCTTCTTGAAATAAATTTTTCACCTCAAAAAATATTTTCTGAAGAAAATTCATACCCAGGATCCGGATCCGAATCCGGATCCGGCTCCGACTTCAGCTTCGGCTCCGGATTCGACTAAGGTTTCTGCACTATTTGAAAATTGTTCGGCACGTCTTCTGACAATAAATTTTTCACCAAAAAAATATTTCCCGAAAAAATTCATACCCAGGATCCGGCTCCGGATACGGCTCCGGATACGACTTCGGCTTCGGTTTTCGGCTCCGGATCCGACTAATGTTTCTACACTATTTGACATTGTTCAGCACGTCTTCTTGAAATAAATTTTTTCACCTAAAAATATTTTCTGAAGAAAATTATACCCAGGATCCGGATCTGATCCGGCCTGGCTCCGGCTCCGGGTTCGACTTCCAGCTCGGTTCCGGGAATCCGACAAGGTTTCTGCACTATTTGAAAATTATTCGGCACGTCTTCTGACAATAAATTTTTCACCCAAAAAATATTTCCTGAAAAAAATTCATACCCAGGATCAGGCTCCAGATCCGGCTCCGGCTCCGGATATGGCTCCGGATCCGACTAATGCTTCTAGACTATTTGAACATTGTTCAGCACGTCTTCTTGAAATAAATTTTTCACCTCAAAAAATATTTTCTGAAGAAAATTCATACCCAGGATCCGGATCCGGATCCGGATCTGGCTCCGACTTCAGCTTCAGCTCCGGATTCGACTAAGGTTTCTGCACTATTTGAAAATTGTTCGGCACGCCTTCTGACAAAGTTTTTCACCAAAAAAATATTTCCCGAAAAAAATTCATCCGGCCTCCGGATGGCCTGATACGGCCTGATACGACTTTGGCTTCTTGGCTCCGGATCCGACTAATGTTCTGCAATATTTGAAGACAACAGCAATTGTCTCTCTTAGCCACTTTAGCCTAAGTACGATTTTCTGAAGAAAATTCATACCCAGGATCCGGATCCGGATCCGGATCCGGCTCTGACTTCGGCTTCGGCTACGGATCCGGCTAAGGTTTCTGCACTATTTGAAAATTGTTCGGCACGTCTTCTGACAATAAATTTTCACCTAAAAATATTTCGAAAAATTCATACCAGGATCCGGTCTGATCCGGCCCGGATCCGGTTATGATTTCGGTTTCTGCCCGGATCCGACTAAGGTTTCTGCACTATTTGATAACTGTTCAGCACATGTCTTCTGGGAAAAAATTTTTCACCTAAAAAAACTTTGTACTCATACTCTGGCTCCGGCTCCGGCTCCGACACCGGCTCTGGCTTCGACTCCGCTCCGGATCCGGTTCCGGATCCGACTAAGGATTCTGCACTATTTGAAAATTGTTTAGTACGTTTTCTGGCAATAAATTTTTCATCTAAAAAATTATTTCTTGAAAAAAATTTATACCCAGGATCTGGCTCCGGCACCGGCACCAGCACCAGCTCCGGCTCCGGATTCCGGTTCCGGCTCCGGCTTCGATTCCATTTATTTGACTGAGTAAAATCCGAAGAATGGGTGGGAGGTTGAGAATATGAAAAAAAAAAATAGATTTTCTATAATTATAAATAAAACTTTTTTTTAACCTCTAAGCCAACCTGGAATTACAATTTTGACTGGAATTGAAATTTTTTAGTTCGACACCTCTCTAAATAAATTTCTGTATCTAAAAAACCATTTAGAATTTTTAAAAAATAATTACACCATGATGTTCAGGAGGAATTTTTCTAATAATCTAGATAATAAAAAAAAAATGTGAAAATTTTGATTTTGACTTCAAAAAGTAGAGGGTCCGAGGATAAAGTCTCCCCTTAATATGTGTTTCGATCTGAAAGACCCTTACACTAAATGAGAAATGGATTATCTACTGATAAAAAATGTGCTTAGATAAATCAGAGGAAGAACTGTGAAAAAAAAGTCAAATGTCACCAGGTCTTTTTGCAGTCAAATAAGTGAAGCTCAAAAATGGGATTTGGGCAGAATTTTTAGATAGAGAAAGAAAGGAAAAATGGTTCATTTGTTTCTTAGGAAATAGAGAGGAAGTTTGTTTTTGATGAAGTGAGGTACAAGAGGCATATCTTGTTTAATTCAGCTATGAATTTCTTTTAAACTCGGATTTTAAGATACAAACAACTAAAAACGATGATATGAGCTCTGTAAAAGGAATCAGAAATGAAAAATAAAAAAAAAATTGAAATGAATTGTTTATTTTTTCCTACGTTTAACATTTTAGAGACCTAGATCATACGTATATTAGAAAAATAAAGTTGGAAATAATAAAACGCGGGGCTACTTTAGGTATTTAAGGCAGTTTTTTTCTTCGTATTTGTTCTTCTAAAGTTCTGAGAGGAAAGATTTAAATTGAAATCACCACAACACACAAACATTAATAATAATAATAATAATAATAATAATAATAATAATAATAATAATAATAATAATAATAATAATAATAATAATAATAATAATAATAATAATAACAATAACAATACCAATAACAATAATAATAATAATATTAATAATAATAATACATATTAATAATAATAATAATAA
>JABUQX010145667.1:40000-43994 GCA_015478945.1 Trachelipus rathkii
ACAGTCTCGTGAGATGTAGTAAGATATTCAAAACAGGCGTGAAAATTTGTTCTGTTAGGAGAACAGTAGCAGAAGCACAAGATTATTGTAGTAGAAGGAAGAAAGATTTTTAGCCACAGAACATCGAAATTAGGTGATTCGAGATTTACGAGACGTGTTACAGGAGTGTTAATGTTTACATAGGCATATACTCCACCCTTTAGACAGAAATTATGAGAAAAGTTATAGTTGGATACATTGAACGAGTTAGAGGATGAATTCTTAGCCATCTGGTTCTCAGACAAAAGGTTAGGGTCAGAGTTAGAGAGGTGGTATGCAACGGAAGCAGAGTCAGAATTTAAGCCACGGATGTTGGATGAGCATGATTCTTTAAATACATGTGTGTTCTGTAATTCAAGCCTTTATACTTGTCACTATGTTCATAAATAAAGTTTGTATTGTTAAACTTTCAAGTGTTTCATTCTGGGACACCCTGTATATATATATATATATATATATATATATACTATATATATATATATATATATATATATATATATATATATATATATGCTATATATATATATATATTCAGAGACGCCTTTGCCCATACGTGTTATTCCACTTATATTTATATATATATCTTGTTTTATTTTTGTACTTTCTTCATTCACCTTCCCTCTTGCCCCAAGATTGGGGTAGGTGCTGCATCCGGAAAAGAAAAGCAGTAAGGAGAACATGACAAACGTCGAAAAGAAAGCCAGCCTTACCGCCCCGTCTGTACCATTAATTAGTGAGAGCTCGTCACAGACAGAAAAATCCACCCTAGAGCATCAAGGGGACACGACGGACCCTCACTATGGTAATCTCGTCAATGTAGGGGTTCATCCCTTGGCCCAGGTGCCACAACCATGTCCCCATACAAAACCCCGCCATTCTCTCCTATTATGCACCTTTTTTTCTCGCCTCTGCCAAACTCACATTTCTCTCCTTCAGACATTCGTTCACCGACTCAATCCACTTCCTCTTCGGTCTCCCAGCCGGTCGGTTCCCAACACACTCACCACTATACATCCCCTTAACCAACCGACTATCATTCATCCTTTCCACATGACCAAACCATCTCAACATACTTTCATTTATTCTCTCATTTACCCCTTTCACACCACACAACTCTCTAATACATTCATTCCTCCTACTTTTTTAATTCTTTTCACACCTAGCATGCCCCTAAAGATTGTCCATCTGAACACATTGAACTTTAGATCTATACTTCTTATTCAGACCATAGTCTCACTACCATACAATAACACAGGTAACAACATACCCTCATGTAAGACTCTAGCGCACTCAAGACTTAGTCCCTTTACATTCACCAACGATTTAATTGCACCAGCCACCTTCCTGCCATTCACAACTCCTACTACACTCTGCATCATCCGTTCCCTTCTCATCCAACACATACCCTAAATATTTAAGCTCAGACACTTGTTCCAGCTGCTCACCATCTAACATAACTTCACACTGAGGACTGTCCTCACTCACAACCATAACCTTACTCTTATCTACGTTTACTTTCAAACCCCTCCTTTTACATACCCTGCCAAATCTCTCTACAATCCTCTCAAACTCTCTTCAGATTCGCACAAAACCAAATCATCCACATATTATAATAGGTAGGCACCCTCCACTCCTCTCCATTCTCCATCCATTCTAACAACATTTCCTGCCACCCCACCTCTAATTCTTTATAACCCCATCCATATACACATTGAACAACCAGGAGACATAACACAACCCTGTCTCACTCCTCATTAATCCTAAACCAATCACCATTGACACCATTTATTCTTACACACGCTTCACTATCGTCATACATACTTTTGATTCCATTCAGAAGCCTACCACCAACACCATATATCACTAATACCTGCCATAAAGCTTCCCTATTAACTCTATCATACGCCTGTTGTAAATCCATAAAACCTAAATATAATTTATTCTTCTTCTCCCTCATTTTCTCAATCATTTGTTTCAATGTAAAGATTTGATCCACACATCCTCTACCACTCCTAAACGCACCTTGTTCTTCACCAATCAGTCCCTCAGTCACTCGACGCACTTCTTTCGACCAAAATACCAGCATATACCTTCCCTACAACACTCAATAAACTTATTCCCCTATAATTTCTACGGTTCCCCTTTTCTCCCTTACCCTTATATAAGGGTACTATTACCGCTCTCCTCCAATCCCTTGGAACTATACCCTCCATAAACGCTTTATTACACAACTTCCAAATCCAATCAATCACCATCTCGCCTCCGCTCTTGATCATTTCACTAATTTCATCTATACCTGCAGATTTACCATTCTTCAACTTTCTCACTCTACCCATTACCTCCTCCTTACTATATATATATATATATATATATATATATATATATATATATATATATATATATATATATATATATATATATATATATATATATATATATGTATCTCTTGAAGAGAATGTATCTAGTGCTAAATTATATTTCTAATACGCCACTATGATTTATATATATATATATAAATATATATATATATATATATATATATATATATATATATATATATATATATATATATATATATATAATATTTATATATAACAATATATGTAGCCAGCTGACAATAACCAGCCAGTAATATATAACTCTAATATATAATAGCAATAATATGTAATAATAATAACCAATAATAATATGTTGCTAATATAATAATTTAGGTGAAATGTAATAGTAATAATAATAACCAATATATATGTATATATATATATATATATGTATATATATATATATATATAACAATATAACAATCTATATATGTAATAGCTATCTGCTTTTTCTAAGCTGTATGCTTTTAATATAATAATAATATATATATATTATGTAATAATATATATAATAATAATAATAATAATAATGCTATATATATATATAATAATATAACATATGTATAAATATGTAGCATAATAATATATAATAATAATAATATATATATATATATATAATATTGTATATATATATAATAATACAATAATAATATACATATATATATATAATATATATATATAATATATATAATAATATAATAATATATATAATATATAATAATAATATATATATATATAATATATAATAATAATAATATATAGTATATATCAACTAATAATAATATATATATATAATATGTATATTAATAATAATATAATAATAATAATAATAATATAATATATAATATATATATAATATAATAATATATATAATATATATATATAATATATGTATATATATATATATATAATATATATATATGTTGTTGAAGAATATTTATGTTGGAGTAGTGTTATTTGTCATAATTTGGTTAATTTCACTTTCCTTTTAATAATTTGTTATTTTGTTATATATGTTTTTATTTTATTTCATCAATTATACAGATTTAAGTTAAATTACGGTTGAGAAGTTCAATCAAACAAATCTTCTTGGTTCATTTTTTTCTCTCTCGGCTCAAGCAAAATTGCAAATGTAAGGGAATTGGAGGGGAAAATTGGAGGATGAGAAGGAGTAGGAAGAAAAGGAATAAAGTAACGAATAGGTTATATTTTGAAAAAAAATATATAAATTTCCTGAAATTTAGAAATTGATTAGAGTTTAAAATGATGAGAATAAAATTATGAGGATAATAGTGGAAGAACTGAGTGAGTACCATTGGGGTAAATATATATATATATATATATATATATATATATATATATATATATATATATATATATATATATATATATATATATATATATATATATATATATATATATATATATATTCTTTCTTTTCTTTCTTTCTTTCTTTCTTTCTTTCTTTCTTTCTTTCTTTACCTACCTCTTCTTCCAAGACTGGGAATTAATTAAATTAAAGAATGTAAGGTTGTTTTTCAGATTTACCAATAGAGGAGAAGGCGGTGTATTTATAA
>JABUQX010145672.1:0-2500 GCA_015478945.1 Trachelipus rathkii
TCGGCAAGAATAGAATCGAAAAGCTGAAGACGAGAAGCAGCTCTAGATGCAAAAGAGAGGAGCAGATTTGAAATGAGTGGAAGAAGAATGGAGAATTGAGTCATCGGCATAAGGTGAACCGAGTTAGAGTGCAAGCTGGGAGATCGTTGATGAGAGAGTGGAGAATGAAGTTGGAGATAGAAACAGAGGACGCAGGGGACTTACCGCACTGAAGTCTAACTGGAAAGGGAGGAAGAAGTCGCTCCATCGCGGGGTTGCTTTGCGGTATGGAGCGACCAGAGGCGGCTTGACAAGAGTAGAAATACAAGAAGGAGGGAGGAAAAGCCCAAAGGAAGGGAGCTTAGAGAGTAGCGACGCATGCCATACTCGATCAAAAGCCTTTGATATATCGAGTGCCACCACATAAGTTTCCCCATAGTCCCCTAAGGGCAGACGATCATAAATCAGTGAGATTAGGATGGTATGTCACCAATAGAACCCAAGCGTCTGAAAGCCATACTGATGATCTGAAAGAAGGAATGAGACTCAGATGATCCAGGAAATGAGTTAAGAGAAGAGTTTCAAAGATCTTAATATAGAATACAAGTAGAGCTATAGGACGATAGTTAGAAGGATCAGAGCGGCTGACTTTTTCGGAATAGGATGAACATTTGCGCGCTTCACAGCACCTGAGGAAATGTACAAGTGAGAGGATAGAAGTACAGAGTTGATCGAAGGTTGAGGCCAGCTCAGGGCGCCTCTGCTCGAGACACGGGGAGTAACATCCGGACCACTAGCCTTCTGACATCACGTAAGATCTCGGATCCATACACTTACGATCATGCGTAATCGCGGGGAAGGAGGCATAGGAAACCTGAGGAGAGAGGAAGGAAGCGGGAGGAGGGATGCCGGAATCGTCAAGAGGTAGAATTAGATGAAAAAAAGAGGCCGAAAAGAAATTAGCCTTTTCAGTAGGAGGAGTTAGATTCAGAACCGTCATTGCAAATAAACTAAGAGAGGTAGATTTACAAAGGTTATTAGAGATGTTTTTGGCAGAGGCCAGAAATTTTTATCAGTAGGATAGCCAAGTAGGTTGTCGCACTTTCTTTAGTGAAAGCTCGCTTAGCCTGTCGAATAATAGCCCTGCAACGATTCCGAGCAGGATGAAATTAGAAAGAGTGATAGGAGAACGAGAGTTTTCCATGCCCGATGCCCGATACGCAATGTCTCTCCTGAATGGGCAGGCATTCCCCCGCATCGAGACCATGGATTTTGTGGGAGAGATTTGATTTGAAGGATGGAATGGACCCACTCATACCCTCGAAGCGTTCACGGCCACCTACGGCTTTGGCGGTGACGAGAGGGTCTCGAGTCAACCGCTGAGATTCGCAGCCGCATAGTTGAAAAGGCAAAGGGAAACTTGAAAGCGCAACGCGCCCCCAATTAGCCCAAGTGCCAGAAAGTACGTTTGGGGCACAGGGTGGAGCTGCTGGAGAAAAGGTTTTAAAATTTAGAGCTACAAGATTGTGGTTAGAGTTACCGATAGGAGGGAAAATGGTGTATTTATATCGAGAGATAGTGGTGAAACATAAATCAAGCCTGTTCAAGAATTGGTTAGGACGATCTGGTATGTGTGTAGGTTCTTTAATTAACTGTTCCAGGTCGTTGAGAATACCTGAATGTTTTGGCCTCCTCTCCTCCTGCATCAGTATGAGGGGCCCAACCACTCAGTGTGATGAACGTTGAAAAATCACCTAAATAGATGATCTCAGCATTTGGATGGGAAGAAGTAACAGACTCATGAGTAGTAAAATATTCAAAAGGAGGTGAAAATCTGTTCCGTTAGGGGAGCAGTACAAACACAAGATAATGGTAGTAGTAGGGAGAGAAAGATTTTAAGCCACAGAACATCGAACTTAGGAGATTCAAGATTTTCAAGACGTGTTACAGGAGTATTAATGTTTATATAAGCACAGACTCCACCATTTAGTCGGAAATTATAGAAAAGGTTATAGTTGGAGATATTAAGTTTATTTGAAAAAAGAATCCCTGGCTAGCTGGGTCTCAGACAGTAATAAAACGTTAGGTAGAGAGTTAGCGAGGTGATATTCCACAGATTCATGGTTAGCTTTGAGACCACGAACGTTAGCAAAGTCAATAGAGAACCCCAGCCTGCGCCCACCCCTACATCTTCTGTCCAGTCATTCAAACAGACAGCCTCACAAACAAAACACACACAATCGACCATACACAGCCCACCCAAAGAACCCTCTGAATTACGTCCACACATCAATCACACACACACACACACACACACACACTTACAAACACACACACACACATACACACACACAGATCACGTACAAAAAATAATAATATTAATTAAAACTTTAGAAAAAGCTAAAAGCTGCATTAATGAATAAATTAAATACGTAAAAAAACTTAAAAAGTTAAAAAGGTAAAACACTAAAAAAACTTATCTTAAGGATTTCGTGGCATGTTCGGAAGGATTGGGTTATGT
>JABUQX010145672.1:20000-22500 GCA_015478945.1 Trachelipus rathkii
CTTGAAACCTGCGTTAGTCTCGAGAGCAAAAGTTGCCAAATACCGCTTTTTTGCTTTGGAGAAAATATTATTTTTCTTTTTATATCCTTTTAGAGGAGGTTCGAGCCGACGGAGGAGGGACAGAGGGGGGACAGAGGTCGTCCGGTAGGCCGAAACCCCGACTCTATCCATCGTTCTTACCCGTGGGTATTCGTCCGTTTAAAAAAAAAATCAACATTTGGCACCTTTGCGTCCTACCCTCTATACATGGACACTCGTACGGTAAGGCACGCTGCCAAGCTTATTTCTTATTGGTTCATTCAATTTTAGTTAAGCTTCCTAACGCTTTTCTGAAAATTGAATTTTATTTTATTACAAAAAAAATAATGAATTACAGACAGAGCGCAATTACGTACTCCTTGCACGGTACATATAAAACATAGAACGTTTGCATTTATTATATAAAAGGAACGAATTGCGTACCGTTTCATAATATATATACAGTATATATATATATATATAATACTATATATATATATATATATATATATATATATATAACCTTATAAACTTATTTATATATATATATATATATATATACAGTAATTTTGAATAAATTTCACACCTGTGTTGCTAAGCTTACTATCTGCAATAAATAAAGTTAAAAACCGGTTTGAATATTTGTAAACAAATGTTATGTAAATATTCCTGTGATGGATATTATATTCCTGTGATGGATATTATTATTATTATTATTATTATTATTATTATTATTATTATTATTATTATTATTATTATTATTATTATTATTATTATTATTATTGTTATTATTATTATTTTTATTATTATTATTATTATTACTATCATTATCATTATCATTATCATTATCATTATCATTATCATTATCATTATCATTATTATTACTATTATTATTATTATTATTATTATTATTATTATTATTATTATGTGTGTGTGTGTGTGTGTGTGTGTGTGTATGTATGTATTATTATGGACTTAGTTGGGCAGAACTCTTTCATCACCGACTTTTTTTTTAAATTTACAGCATAAACTCTAAAGAAGTTGGAATGAAGGAAAAAAAAATAATAAAAAAAAAATGACTGCGTCTTTAGGGGAAAAGTTAAAAACCCGCAAAGTATAGAATAATCCTATGCGGTTTACTTATATTCCAACTAACTGGAACTTCGTTTAATCGCACCTTACGCCTTAGGCGACTATACAAAGGGGGAGGCAAATTAAGACTATGACCCAAAGAAATGCTTAATACCTAAGTGCAAAAACCATATATTTGAAAAATGTAAATGAATATCATATATATTACATATAACTTATATATATATATATAACTATATATACTATATATATATATATATATATATATATATATATATGCTCACCTACGTATATATATATATATATTTGAAAATATATATATATATATATATATATATATATATATATATATATATTTGGCTAGAGGGGAGAAATAAAATAAATATGGCATTTATGAGTTTGGGTGGTAAAAAATTTTTAAATATTTTTTTCTGAAAAAAAATCAAAACAAAAAAAAACCTTAATTCTGATAAACTTTTAAGCACCAAGCATGAATTTGATAACGGTTTTTGAATTTGATCAAGATTTATCGAAAAGATCCATCCTTGTTTGGGGTAGGTTTATAAGCCACATCGATCCATACAAGTTAGGTCTAGATTAACGGCAACGTCAATCTACACAGGTTAGGAGTAGGTTCACGGCAATGTCGATCGAATAGCCCACCGCAGTCGTTAGCAGTAACTGCTGGCAGTAGAGCTGGTAGGGTTAGGTTAAGTTTTGTTTTGTTCGTTAGGGTTCCTCTAACGAAACCAAAACAACCTAACTTAAATGCTCTGCAAGCAAATACTGCTGCGCCTGGCTGTATCGATATACGTTAATTGAACCTACTCCTAACCTATATGGATTGACGTTTCTGCTAACCTAGACCGAACCTGTTTGTATCGATGTTGCTGTAAACCTGGATAGATTTTTTCGATAAATGCTGTTAAAATTCGAAAACACTTATCATATTCGTGATCTGTGCGTAAAAGTTCATCAGAATACACATTTTTTTGTTTCTTTATTTGTTTGTTTTTATTTCAGTAAAATATTTATAAAAATTTTTACCTCGTAGTCGCCTAAGCAGAGATGGTACGAAAAAAATCAAATGAAAAATCAACTGATTTTTTTTACTTGATTTAAAAAAAAAAAAAAAAAAAGCATGATTTTTTTTGTTTTAATCTTTTTTTTTTATATTTAAGTGATTTAACTTCAATAGAAATAAAAAATTAAAATAATAATATTATAGCAAATGTTCCAAATTTCTAAACTATTGTCAACAAGGGATCATGTTTCAAACAAGTTTCTTTTATTTCTGATGTAACATTTATCATATATTACAAATATCAGGTGTTACTACTAAGTATTAATCAACCCCTTATTCACCATTAAAAAACTATCCGATTCTCAA
>JABUQX010145672.1:27500-45404 GCA_015478945.1 Trachelipus rathkii
TAAATCTTAAATAAAGTTCATATTTAGTAATTTAATCGTCTGGAAGTTATTTAAAAACTTTTAGCAGCACAGACACACAAACATATATATATATATATATATATATATATATATATATATATATATATATATATATATATATATATACTATATATATATATATATATATATATATATATATATATATATATATATATATATATATATATATATATATATATATATATATATATATATATATATATATATATATATATATATATATATAAATAACTGTTTTATATAAATAAATTAATATAAACACACACATATATATATATATATATATATATATATATATATATATATATATATACTATATATATATATATATATATATATATATATATATATATATATGCTCTAGATACTTAATTTATCGTACAGTAAAATAAATATTGTTCAATATTATTTCTACATACAATCCAGATTAATTAACCTTTCAAATTATATTTTTTGAACTTTTGTTGCTTCACAAGAATTGTTAGTTAAGATCTTTAAATTCCTTTATATATATATATATATAAATAATAATATATATATATATATATATATATATATATATATATATATATATATATATATATATATATATATATATATAATATATATATATATATATATATATATATATATATATATATATATATATATATATATATATATATATATATATAGAATTTATATATATATATATATATATATATATATATATATATATATATATATATATATATATATATATATATATATATATATATATATATATATATATATATATAGAACTTTTCCCTTTAAAAGGATGTTAACCGATATATATCGAGCGAAGAGATATTCGATTTTTTGATTATTTCAAGGCAATAAAGCGTGAAGGTTGACAAAAAGTTTTTTTTTTTTATCCAAGATTAAATAGCAAAGATGTCAAAGGAGTCAGGGTCTCTCGGCCTCGGCGGGGGGGGACGACGGGGGACTTCGTCCCCCCTCTGTCCCTCAGTCGGCTCGAAGAATATTTAATAAAACAAATAAAAGATTAAAACAAAATGAACATATAAAAACTAACAAATGATATAAAGCAACTTATTTCTGTTTCTCTTCTTCTATTGGAGTTTAAGTTAATACGTCACAGTGCATGGGTAGACGATTAGTGTTCAGCGATATGTTGATATCTGATATTTTTATGTAACATCCTTTTAAAGGAAAAAAGTAGCATATATATATATATATATATATATATATATATATATATATATATATATATATATATATATATATATATATATATATATATACTATATATATATATATATATATATATATAATATATGTATATATATATATATATATATATATATATATATATATATATATATATATATATATATATATATATATATATATATATATATATATATATATATATATATATATATATATATATATATATATATATATATATATATATATATATATATAATATATAACAACTCCCAGGAAGGGCTTTCGCCCTGTCAGTTGGTCCAGCGTCTTCTTCTGGCCTGAAACTCTTAACCCTAGAACACTCTAGAAAACCATTTCTCGGCGTAATGGTTTCCGACGCCAGTCCTCGAGTTAAACACTCTCAGGTAGGGTTTTGGCCCTTTCAGTAGAACTAGCATCTTCTTCCATTAGGCCTCAAACTCGCTCTCCTTAGACTCTCCAGGGATTGTGCTTCTAGGCGCATAAGATTCCAACGCTGGTCCAAGAGTAATTCAAGCAAATAGAAAGGACCGGGTTGCTAGCCCTGTCGCCCTATAACCATGCAAAGAAATTCTTCATATGTTCTGACCGCGACGAAACATCCAATCTTCTTTGAACTTGGAACACAAATCATTTCCACTGACTTTTCAATAATTTCCATCCTATGTCCAAATATATATATCCAAACCATATTTAATTTTTCATTATTATCAAAAAGAACCGATTAAATTTTTTTTTTAAAAACTCCATCTATTATATTAACAGGAAGACATATATAAAAATTTTGTTGCTCCCTCTTCTTGAAATGTTTATAAAATATTAATTGTTGTTTTAATTCATTAATAATTTTGATTTTAATTTCGAAATGTTCAAATAAATTTAAAATATTTACCACAGTAGAAAATATATTTACTGAGAGTTTGATTAAATTTTACTCTTCCTGCATTCAATCTTTCTTCTAATCTCGGACTAAAACTATTTGGAGCTTTCAGAATAGCTCTCCCAATCTCCTTTCTGGTTCTTCTCATTTCTTCTTTCCCAGCTGTTTCCAGTGCGTCCGACTCCAACGACGGCCAGAACATATATCTATTATTATTATTAATATTATAATTTTTATTATTATTATTATTATATATATATTATATATAATAATAATAATAATAATATATATATATATATATATATATATATAATATATATAATAATAATATGTAATAATAATATATATATATAATAATAATGTATTTATATATATGTATATATAATAATAAATATATAATAATAATGTATAATAATATATATATAATAATAATAATATGTATATATATGTATATATATAATAATATATATATATATAATAATAACAATAATATATATATATATATGCTATTTAATAACAATAATAGTTAATAATATTACTAATAATATAATAATAATAATATGTATAATAATATATATATAATATAATAATAATATATAATAATATATATATATATATATAATAATAATAATAATATATATGTATATATATATATAATATGTAATAATATGTATATATACTGTATATATATATATATATGTAATATGTAATATATATATATATATATATATATATATATATACTATATATATATACATATATATATATATATATATATATATATATATATATTTTTTTTTTTTTTTTTTTGGAATAACAAGATTATATATGGTTTAAAATTTAGGTGTGATACTGGTCTATTTTGGTGCTGAGAGAAGTTGTATGTGTCATATTTGCGTAGAAAATTAATAGAATCATGAATGATATGCTACATCCCATCTACTTTGAGTGCATTTTGAAGACTGATTTCAAATTGGATCATTTTTCTTTTGACTTTTGACTCGATGCTCCACTATGTGCACCTAAAGCGATGCTTAAATTACCATCCTGAAACTTGGCGTTTGTTTTGCAGCTTGAATCTTGAATCGACAGTCCACTATGTTTTTAGGATTTGAAAGCATGGTGGACCGTCATTAAGTCAGCTGCAAAATAACGCCAGTTTCCGGATGGCAATTTAGCATCATAACTCAGGTATCGAGTCAAGAAAAATGATCAATTTGAAATCGAACTAAAATACTCAGGCTGGTAAGTAGGCTTGGCATATCATTCATGACTATTAATTTTGCCAGTATGACACATACAATATAATTCAAATAGACCGGTATCACACCTAATTTAAACCATATATAGCTTTGACCTGTTAATATAAATTCTTCACAACCAACTAACCTTATATGTATATATATATATATATATATATATATATATATATATATATATACTATATATATATATATATATATATATATATATATATAATAATAATAATATACATATATATATATTTATTTATAATAAATATATATATATATATATATATATATAATATATATATATATATATAGTTCATAATTGAATGTCCCGCGTTTTTCTTAGTCATAAAATTTTAGGTAAAGTATTTACAATTTTGTTTAAATTTTTCATGATTAGGGTAAAATTAAATAAGGTTAAGAAGAGAATGAAAAGTCAAATTACTTTCTTACTCCCAAAGAAAATTATTGATAATTTAATATTCCTTTTAAAAGAAAATATGTTGTGTAATATATATATATATATATATATATATATATATATATATATATATATATATATATATATATATATATATATATATATATATATATATATATATATATATATATATATAAATAAATAAAAACACATATAAGAGAGAGAAGAGAGAGAGAGGCCAAGGTAAGGGCATTAACAAAAAATATTTTGTACGAATTTGGTACTTTATTAAACTTTATCAGTTTAATAATATTTATTTTTAAAGGGCATAATTCAGAAAAGGACCAGGAGAATTATCTCGAAATGTAAGACATTTACAGCAATAACCCAATGCATATTTGGCATCAGCGTATAAAGCTTTTTAACGAATATAAAAAAACAAAAAAAAAAACTAGAAAAATATGACACTTAAAAAAACAAAATACATATTTGGAATCAGCGTATAAAGCTTATTATATGTAAGAATCAGTTTGTCCCCCCTCTGTCTCCCCATCGCTCAAAGAGCCCCTAAAAGTGAAGTTCAAGGAAATATATTTCCATTAGGGGGCTCGAGCCGAGCAGAAGGGGGGACAAAGTCCACCCGTCGTCCACCTAGAGGCCGAGACCCCGACTCCTGATATCTATGCGGTCTACTCTAGGGTGTTCGTTAGTTTAAATCATAAAACGACTTTGCATATAATAAGCTTTATACGCTGATTCCAAATATGTAATTTATTTTTTTGTAAGTGTCATACTTTTCGTTTTTTTTTTTTTTTTTTTTTTTTTACATTCCGGTAATAAGCTTTATACGTTGATTCCAAATATGTATTTGGTTTTCCTGTAAGTGTCATACTTTTCGAGATAATTCTCCTGGCTCTTATATTTTGCCTTTTTAAGTTATTTGTAAAACGTATTTATCATTTAATTTTATTAATAAAACGTAATTATCATTTTATTTTATTTGAACGAAAATTCGTACCTAAGAAAATAATTAATAACTAAACACAATTCGAAATAAGTTCATACAATTTTTAATAAAAAATTTAAAAAGGAAAGAATCTGAGCTTCACACCAAAAGCAATTTTTGGTCAATTATACTGCATTTTTAACAAAAAAAAAAAAAAACTACTCAAGTGTGCGTGTCACCCAGCTCACATATACCATATATATATATATATATATATATATATATATATATATATATATATATATATATATAGTATATATATATATATATATATATATATATATATATATATATATATATATATATATATATATATATATATATATATATATATATATATATATATATATATATATATATATCTACTACTATATATATAATACCTATCACACTGCGGTGAAGTGTAGAAAGATGAGCAGTTATTTATCAATATATATACATATATATATATATATATATATATATATATATATATATATATATATATATATATATATATATGCTACTATATATATATATATATATATATATATATATATATATATATATATATATATATATATATATAAAAATTAAAATACTTAACACAATTCTTGTGATGCAACAATCCAAAAAAATATAATTTTGATAGATTCATAAATCAAGAAGATTGCATGGAAGTAATATTGAACAAAATTTATTTTACTGTACGATATATTAAGTGTCTAGGGCATATATATATATATATATATATATATATATATATATATATATATAAATATAAATTTATATATATATATATTTATATATATATATATATATATATATATATATCTTTATATCTTCTATATATATAACTCTCAACTGTATATATATATATTTATATATATATATGTTTGTGTGTCTGTGCTGTTCAGTTTTTAAAAAACTACAAGACGATTAAATTAATAAATATGAACTTTATTTAAGATTTATTAGAAAAAATTGCTTAAATAATAACACATAATAATTTGTGGACAGATATATTAATAAAGAAGTGTATAAACGGAAGGTTCTGCTAACCTTTTAAACTAGTTACTTGATATTTCTTACATCACGTGACCGTTCACTCGATTCGGGGGAGGGAAAATTAAAAACTAAAATTTTAGGATAAAAATATCGCAGAAAAAAGCTTAAAAAGATTGATAAATTCAGATTTAAAGATACGAATTAAATAATATAAATTTTTTCGTATGATGCTTCATGAAAATTTTTAATGTTAAGAATCTATAACCACCGTAAAATGCTACAACCTGGAACCATACACTGTAACGCACTTATTTGTTGCTTTATTACGTTTTTTTTTTTATTTGCGATAGCAAATATCACTACTTCCAATTTAAATTATCTCATTAAAATTTTTATTTTTTTTAAGTTAATTTAATACCAAAAGTATGCAGGAAAGGAACTAACTTTTTTAATTATATTAATTTTTAGGTATTTTGTCCATATTTCTGTCAAATTTGTTTTTTTTAATCAAACTTCGTGTGATTCAACTTTTCAGGGTTGGCATCTCTGCCATAGTAAAATAAAGCCCCACCCCCCAAAAAAGTATTGCCAATTTAAATCTTCTATTAAAAGTAGTGTTTTTTTCAAGTTAATTTAACATCAATAATATGCAAGAAACGTGTTTTATTTTATTAGTTTATAAGTGTTTTAGTTCATATTTCTGTCAAATCTGTTTTTTTTAATTAAACTCTGTGCCTTTAAAACTTTCGAGGGTTGGCATCTCTACAAGAATCAAATAAAGCCCCGCCCCAAAAGTACTGCCAATTTAAATTGTCTGTTATTAAAACTATTTTTTTTTTAAGTTAATGTAATACCAATAACATGCAAGAAACGAGCTAACTTGCTTTTTATTTTTATTTTTTAAGCATTTTAATGCATATTTCTGTAAAATCAGTTTTTTTTTTAATTAAACTCTGTGCCTTTTAAACTTTTAAGGGTTGCCATCTCAGTAAAATAAAACTCCTCCCCAAGAGAAATCACTGTTCAAGATTTACATAGATGCATGATGAAATGCTTGAAGCCTCACTATGTGCGGCCCTATGGAAGTTTGTTATTTATTTGTCTGGACTCGACACTACACTATAGCATCGACGCTCCACTATGTTTTACCCTTAGTAAGGCGTAAGGTGCGATAAAACGAAGTTCCGGTCAGTTGGAATATAAGTAAACTCGATGGGATTACTTTATACTTTGCGGGTCTACAACTTTTCCCTAAAGACGTCAGTCATTTTTTATTTATTTATTTATTTATTTTATTTATTTATTAATTTATTTATTTATTTATTTATTTATTTATTTATTTATTTATTTATTTATTTATTTATTTATTTATTTATTTATTGCTTCATTCAAACTAATTTAGAGTCTATACTGTGAATTTTATAAAAATCGGTGATGGAGCGCTTTAGGACTATCATTATTATTATTATTATTATTATTATTATTATTATTATTATTATTATTATTATTATTATTATTATTATTATTATTATTATTATTATTATTATTATTACTATTATTATTATTATTATTATTATTATTATTATTATTATTATTATTATTATTATTATTATTATTATTATTATTATTATTATTATTATTATTATTATTATTATTATTATTATTATTATTATTATTATTATTATTATTATTTTACTGAGGGAAAGTAATAAGTTTGGGATGAAGTCGAGTCCTGAGGAGCCGGAGCCGGAGCCGGAGCCGGTGCCGGAGCCGGAGCCGGAGCCGGAACCGGAACCGGAGCCGGAGCCGGAGCCGGAACCGGAGCCAGAGCTTGGCAATTTTAAAATAATGTAGCCTGAGTATGTGTTGGAGCCATCATAAATTTTAGGTTCCTCAGCCATGGCATTACTTATGCAGATGAATACACACTCAAACATAATTATAAAATTTTTAATTCCTACTTGGGTTGTAAAAAAATGTTATTTTTTCAATAAAACTTTAATAAAATATCAGTTTGGAAGTTTTATAATGTTTTAAAAACCTGATGTTTCAATATTACAAACATCTAATTGTGATTAGCTTTACCCCAAAATGCTAAAGAGTTAGAGAAGTATAAAATGGTTGATATTAAATTGTTCACAAAGCTTAATATACTAATTCCACTTCTTTAATAATTTAATTCGTCTCTTGATGTGTCTTTTTGATTAACAATATTATTTTTTAGTTATTAAAAATATTTACTTTTTAGTGGCTCAATCGGTAGAGCGACAGAGTTATATGGCGAGGGCGCGGGTTCGAATCCCAGTCCGGATTCTAGGTAGAAATTACCTAGAGAAATTCCCCTCTTAGAATAGGGTTATGCCAGTGAGGTGGGAACTTTTTAATATAAAAAAACTGGAAATGACTTTATAATTAATTATATTACTCCCTTCTATGAGACTCTAACTACCTAGGGTATATAGGCAAGTAGGTTTGAAATGACAAGATATCTATGCTATTTTTGATTAACCTTTGAGAAAAAGAGTGCCTATAAATAACCAAAATCCCGAACATCTTAATTTTTATATCTCAATTTACAAATTTCAATATTGTCAAATTTTGGCTCGAGTCTTCGCCCCTAAACTGTATCATTTTTTCATAATATCAATATTGTAAGTTATGCCCACTTATAATTAAAAATTAAGTGGTATTTAATAATAAAATTATTGATTTAAAGCCCAGAAAATCGTTTAAAAAGGTTTTTATTTTCCATTATTCAGTTTGGGGCTGGTTTTTCTCTAATGGTACTATGGTTTGGGGTGTCTAACACAAGCTAGTCTTTATTGTAACTTTCCTAACTTATTAGCAAAAGCAAATTACATTTCAATGATATCGTTCTTCATTTAATAAAACTTTATATTTTCAAATTCAAAAATTAAAATTCTTTAATTTCATAAAACATTTTAATTTTGTTATATATATATATATATATATATATATATATATATATATATATATATATATATATATATATATATATATATATATATATATATATATATATATATATATATGCTATATATATATATATATATATATATATATATATATATAACTCATATCTTATATATATATATATATATATATATATATATATATATATATATATATATACTTTTTATATATATATATATATATATATATATATATATATATATATATATATATATATATATATATATATATATATATATATATATATATATATATATATTTGTTTCAGAATTGTACTGTAATTGCGAGTGTTTCAAATCCTCTTAATGTTTTTCAAAGCCTTGGTTCTCTTCTGATGTGAAAGTGTAAAAGTCATTCTCTGACAATATCCGAAGGGTAAAAGCTTATGCAGAATCTCAAAATTTTATATATATATATATATATATATATATATATATATATATATATATATATATATATATATATATATATATATATATATATATATATATATATATATATATATATATATATATATATATATATTATTACGTTGGGCGTAATAAAAGATGAAGAAGGTTGAAATACCAAAACTCGTTTTTAGTTGTCAAATCAGAATCTATTTAATGAAATAATAAACACAATTAATATATTGAAAACAATTAACAATAATAATAATAATAATAATAATAATAATAATAATAATAATAATAATAATAATTACATTGTGGAAAATAAATATTAAAGTTACGCATGAAATAATACGTTTTCTCTTTACATTTAACAATTCTATTTAGGATGGACTATTATATTTAATTAATAAATTTTTGCACATAGCTTCGCTATATAATTGAATAAAATATTAAAAAGTTACTTAAAATCTAAATAAAATGTAATAATATGAAGAACATAAAATTGCTGCATCTTTTTCACTAATAACACAATTGCCACAAAACACAGAATTGTAAAGTATCACAAAAGCAAGTATGGATAACAAGAACTAGGTTTCACAAATAACTGACCTTGTAACATTCGAGGGCAAGGGATACACTGAAGATTGATGGAGCATTAAACGTTTGTAATAAAATCACTGATGCTCACAAATAAGTGTTAATAAGAATTAGCGAATTGTCTATGATGAATACAGGTTATTTTGGACGATATAGAGGAGCGGTTCCAGAATGCTTGTTCGAGGCGAAAAATGGCGCGATCGATTGACCAATAGCAAACAAGGATGTGGTCACGTGAGAAGTAGGACGATAATAATGAAAAGGAAGAAAGAGAAGGTAATATGGCTCCCCTTCGAACAGAGGAGCGTCGTGAGGATCAAGGTGAAAATCGGACTACAGGTCGTAGAGTTCGTCCATAACGCGATGTGGAACGAGGTGGACAAGACGGTAAGGTTGGAGTCGGAATGGGTTCCGGATTCGGAGGAGGAATCGGTGTTGGAACAGGAGACAGAGGTGTCTGCATCGGAACAGGAGGCGGAGATGTCGTAGCGCGGGGCGCTGAAGTAGCTGGCGAAGTAGTGACAATAGCTGAGGGAGTTGGCAAAGGGTCAGGTTCGGTTGGAGAACAAGTTGATGTAAAAGGCAGAATGGGCATAAAGTCGATATTATCTTGCGAAGTAGAGGTAGATGGTGCGGGTGCAGAAGGTGGAGAAAGAGTGGTGGAAGAAGCGGGATCATGTTCGAAATAAGCCGGTTTGATCCTATCAACGGAGATATTTTCTGCTTTGCTCCCCTTCTGTAAGGTGAAGAACTTTCGATAGCGTTTTAATACGAGGAAAGGTCCGTCATAGCGGGCTTGCAAGGGGCTACGGTGTGAGTCATGCCGAATTAATACATGAGAGCAAGTCTCCAAATCCGCAGGCATGTAAGTTGGACGGGGAGGATGACGTGGCAAAGATGGCTTCCATGCCTCGGTACATTGACGAAGGCGAGCCAGGAAGGTGTGCTGGTTCGTAGTTTTTGGAGAGGGAAGTATAAACTCACCAGGTATTCGTATGGTGGAGCCATAGACGAGCTCAGCAGAGGAGCATTTAAGGTCTTCTTTGTACGAAGTTCTGATACCGAGGAGGACAAGAGGAAGGGTTTCGGACCAATTTTCCGGTGTTCCATGGGCCATAAGAGAAGCTTTTAGCTGCCGGTGATAACGTTCCACCATGCCTTGACTTTGCGGGTGGTAGCTGCAAGAGCGAAGACGCTTGGAGCCGATTAGAGTCATAAGGTCCTTCCAGAGGTGAGACTCAAACTGCCTACCCTGGTCTGTGGACACGGTCGAGGGAGTGCCAAACCTGGCTATCCAGTTGTACAAAAATGCCTGAGCAATTGTCTCGCTAGAAGTATCTCGCAATGGTATGGCTTCTGCCCATCGAGTGTATCTGTCTATGCAAGTTAAAATATGTGTGAAACCATTTGAGGGTGGTAAAGGGCCGACTAAATCAATATGCACCTGGTCAAAACGCTCACCAGGGGGAATAAATTGCTGAAGAGGTGCGACAGTGTGCCTGTGCACTTTGGATTTTTGACAGTTGAGACACTGCGTTGTCCACTGTTTAACATCCTTTAGTAAGGACGGCCAAACGAAATGCTTACCTATCTTATATTTTGACTTGACTACCTTTTACCCCTGGGTGCGACACGTCGTGAATGGTGTGAAACACCTTTCTGCGCATGGGGGTTGGTACTACTGGACGAGGATGTGCGGAAGAGACGTCGCATAACAAAGGTGGAAAACCAAAAATTTCTACAGTTTGAATGTCGTAAGAAGAAGCACTAGGAAAAACAATCTCTTCGAGTTGCTGCAGACGAGCCATTTCAACGAAATCAATGTCTGGTAAAGGAGAGATAGCGTTAATTCGGGATAGAGCATCGGCAGGAATGTTGTCTTTTCCTTTTATATGGCGGATATCAGTTGTGAATTGGGCAATAAATTCAAGGTGGCGGGCTTCACGAGGGGACTGTTTCACAGTGGAAGCTGTAATGGCATGCGTGATGGGTAAATGATCAGTTACAACATGGAATTCCCGACCTTCTATGAAGTAACGGAAGTGCTTAATAGCTAAATAAATTGCGAGAAGTTCCCTTCCAAATGCGCTATACCTTGTTTCAGGCGGCTGGAACTTTTTAGAAAAGAAAGCTAATGGACGCCATTCGTTATCAATAAACTGTTGTAGCACAGCACCTGCTGCGAAATCTGAGGCATCAGTGTTGATCCTAGTCGGGGCTGTGTCGGATGGAAATATAAGTAACACGGAAGAGGCAAGGGCTTCCTTGATGGCGGTGAAGGCATTAGTTGCTTCGTCGTTCCAGTCTACAGTGACAGAAGCAGCAGAACCTTTACGTGGATGTTTAAGAAGTGCGTGGAGAGGGAGGAGAATTTTAGCAGCGGACGGTATGAAACGATGGTAGAAGTTCACCATCCCTAAGAAACGACGGAGTTGACGCTGTTTTACGGGCTTCGGAAAGTCACGAATGGCTGCCACACGATCCTCAAGAGGACGTATACCTTCGGCAGAGATTGTATGTCCGAGAAAGGTTAGGGATGAAACTCCGAATTCACACTTGGAAGAATTGACACATAGACCAAATTCACTTAGTCTGGTAAAAACTTGCCTGAGATGTGAAGTATGTTCTTCCGGAGAGGCACTGGCAATCAATAAGTCGTCTATGTAGGCGAAGACGAAAGGTAAACCGAGTAATACTGAGTCTAGAAGACGTTGAAATGATTGACTTGCATTTCTTAAACCGAATGGCGTTCGAAGAAATTCGTAAAGACCGAAAGGAGTGATAATGGCAGTCTTATGAATGTCGTCCGGATTGACGGGAATTTGAAAAAATGCGGAAATTAAGTCAATTTTTGAGAAGATGGTACAACCAGAGAGATGGGATGTGAAATCCTGTAAATGAGGTACATTATAGCGGTCCGGGCGGGTGATTGCATTTAGGCAGCGATAGTCACCGGTCGGACGGTAATCTCCATTTGGTTTGAGTACCATATGCAAGGGAGAGGCATAGTCAGACTTTGAAGGTCGGATGATGCCCTTCTCTAAGAGAGATTCGAATTCTAGCTTCGCAGCTTTGAGTTTATCTGGTGCAAGACGTCGTGCATGAGAGAATGGAGGTCTGCCAGAAGTTTCAATGTGATGAACAACATTATGTTTCACAGGAGGGAACTTGGAGACTGGAGAGAGAAGCTCTGGAAAATCGGTAATTAATAACGATTCAAAAACATTATTAGATGGAGAAAGATGTATGCCACTGATGGAAGCAGACGCACGAATACAAGCGGATGAGAAATGTGTCTCAAAATCAATGATGCGGTTGTGGTTCATGTCAACAAGAAGGTTGAAGTGGGACAGAAAGTCTGCACCTAATATTGGTAATGTGACGTCGGCTATCGTGAAGTCCCATATAAAGTCACGACGGAACGAGAGCGTTAAATGGAGTCGTTTGGTACCATAAGTGTTAATGGTTGTGCCATTGGCGGCGCGTAAAGAGCCTGATGGTTCTGGAGCTTGAGTTTTCCCGAGGATGGAACGTGGTACAGCTGAAATTGAGCTCCCACTATCTACGAGATAAGATAGTTTGGTGGATGGATCGTAGACACAAAGTAAGTTAGACGCTTTTGAAACCACCCCGAGCGTATTTACAGAGTGGTGTTTGAGTTTAAATTCCCGAATGTACAAGGCTTAAGACATGACCGAGTTTGGTCTCCGAAACGTTGATGATTTCTACAAATACCCTGCTGGTTATGTGACGGAAATTGAACTAAAGCCTGAGAATCAACAGGAGAAGAGGCGAACTGACGCGAAGGAGTAGGTGAGCGACGATATGAACGTCGTTGCATAGTAGGAGAGCGAGAATTATGACCATAATTGTATGCAGAATAAGTATGTGATGCATTGGGAGGGGGCTGGGGGTATGAAGGAGGCTGGGGGTATGAAGGAGGAGGTGAATAAGGATGATGAGAGGATGAAGGATACTGTTGAGGTTGAGGATATTGTTGTTGAGGATAAGGATATTGTTGTTGAGGATAAGGAGGGGAAGGAGGAGGGGGGGGAGGAGCAGTGGAACGCGTTTCCAAAGCTCGCATTCTAGTAGTTAAATCCATGATGGTGTTCTGTAACACCTGTAGTTGCGATAAAATATAAGCATTTTCTGGGGCCGGTGGTTGCCGAAGTGCATTGACTGACTCACTCACATGCGAAAGTGACGCTGGTGGTAAGTTATTATTACCGGTGGGATCCATGATATGCGAAACTTGTGAAGGTATGTCTGCTGTCGGAAGAGGTTTCGCTTTGCAAATTCTGTCAGCAAAAGTAGCTAGTTCTTGTAGTGAACAATTAGGATCGACGGTGGCTAAGCGCAATTGCATCTCTGCAGGGAGTTTCTGTAGGAAGAGATGACGTACAATATGTATACAATTACCTACAGGAGGGCCGTCGAGAAGATTTAACATATCAGATAATAGAACTGATGGCAAACGATCTCCAAGAGAGCCACCAGTCAAAAGCTTTTTCACTTTTTCAGCGTCGGTTTCTCCCAGCCGGTTTAAAAGTTCGGTTTTAAGTTGGGTGTAGGGTTGGTTGTGAGAATGCAAGGAGGGTAAAACATCCTTTAGGCGCTGTAAAACGGGAACAGGTAATATGTTTAAAAGAGCTCTAAAGCGTGCAAGCTCATTGGTGGATTCCAGCTGGAGCTCGAGTAGCGTGAACGTAAGTTCTAAGTCATTGTTTACGAACTTACCAGTATAGACACTAGGTGATTCCCTGTCTGAAGCAGGCTGTTGCGATATCACATTGACATTATCTGAGTTTGTAGCGTCAGGGGGGGACATGATTTGCAAATATTAATAATATGAAATTATAAAAAAAAAAAAATTTTTTTTTTTTTGAAAAAAATTTGGCGAGATAACGAGCTAAAATGCAACTTATGTAAGCTGAATATGAGAAATATAGTGGTCGGAGACCAAAAAACAGACTAAATACTACAAAAAGGTATACAATGGATGAGGAAAATATATAAGCGGCCGCTTGTACGGGCCAAAATGTTTTAAAAATAAGTAATTTAAAATTGAAAAGGCATAATTTCGACCTGTTAAAATTTTTAAATTGTTCCGTAAAATAGATTAATTTTTTTTTTTTTTTTTTTTTTTTTTATATTATGAAATTAAACTTCTGCTTCAGGATGTGGATCCGTGTGTGTCCTTGTGGTTGTAGAAATGCCGGGATAGACGACGGCAAAATTCCAGGGGCCTCACTACGAAGGGTCACCACTATTACGTTGGGCGTAATAAAAGATGAAGAAGGTTGAAATACCAAAACTCGTTTTTAGTTGTCAAATCAGAATCTATTTAATGAAATAATAAACACAATTAATATATTGAAAACAATTAACAATAATAATAATAATAATAATAATAATAATAATAATAATTACATTGTGGAAAATAAATATTAAAGTTACGCATGAAATAATACGTTTTCTCTTTACATTTAACAATTCTATTTAGGATGGACTATTATATTTAATTAATAAATTTTTGCACATAGCTTCGCTATATAATTGAATAAAATATTAAAAAGTTACTTAAATTTAAATAATCGTATTGTACAATGAAGAACATAAAATTGCTGCATCTTTTTCACTAATAACACAATTGCCACAAAACACAGAATTGTAAAGTATCACAAAAGCAAGTATGGATAACAAGAACTAGGTTTCACAAATAACTGACCTTGTAACATTCGAGGGCAAGGGATACACTGAAGATTGATGGAGCATTAAACATTTGTAATAAAATCACTGATGCTCACAAAATAAGTGTTAATAAGATTTAGCGAATTGTCTATGATGAATACAGGTTATTTTGGACGATATAGAGGAGCGGTTCCAGAATGCTTGTTCGAGGCGAAAAATGGCGCGATCGATTGACCAATAGCAAACAAGGATGTGGTCACGTGAGAAGTAGGACGATAATAATGAAAAGGAAGAAAGAGAAAGTAATAATATATATATATATATATATATATATATATATATATATATATATATATATATATATATATATATATATATATATATATATATATATATATATATATATATATATATATATATATATATATATATATAATGGCTTGGGAATTCACGCTTAACATGTGAAAGATGAAGAATAGTCAGTTTGAGTTTTACATGTTTAAGATTGAGCTTAGCGGTTAACTCTTGTGTATGGACGCTTGACAGAAAAAATGTGAAAGAGCTTTGAAAAGGAAGAGGCATGGGATTAGAGAGTTCGGAGGAGTAGTAGACTAGGGATGCTTTAAAATTATTGATATTTCGATATTTTTTTATATATCGAGCATCCCTATACTAGACTTCTATTTTTATTCTACAAAAGCTATATAAATTATAACCAACGCAGATACGTGATGCAAATTTCATTTGAAATCGAACGATTGCCGTATACAAAGCAATAACAACAAGGATTGGGTGGAAAAAGTCTAGTTAACAACTATTCAACTTCTTGGAAGCTTTTTAAGCAAAAGAAACAATGTAATCCTTCCAAGAAAAATCACTAGAAAACAAAGTCTTAAAAATATTAAGAAAAGAGGAAAGTTTCAGTTACGTGTTTTCGGAGAGAATATTGTATATTTATAGAAGGTTATGTCGAGAAGACGGATAAAGGAATTAAGTTTTTGATACATTGAAAATTATCAATTGGAAATACAAGAAAGTTCACAGATCAGTTGCTCCTGATGTACCCTTCTAGCATCAACCATTTGTGTTTGATCAGGCCTCCATTCAAATAGAAAGGAATAATAAAGGGTTAAGACATCTTCAAAATAGTGAATACGAGAGAAAGTGACAGAAAGAGTAAAGAAATGAAAAGTAGAATAGTAGGGATAGAACAGAACCATGAGAAACACCACTTAGTAATTTTAAAGGATGAATGTTATTAAACAATCAGAAGGGATATCAAATAAATTGTTCCATATTAAAAGATACTCAAAGAGGGATGTTTATAACTCAAATCTTTTTTTTAGACTCCATTGAAGAATTTTTATGTGTCTATCGCAAAGCAATTGATTCGCCAAAATGATAAAGAGACAAGTTCCAATAGAGTGCTCCCTGTGGAAACCATTCTAGTGATATGATATAAGATTAGTAGATTTAAGTAGTTAATAAAGAATAGACTGGAAAATTTTATAAAGAACAAGTGTTAAAGCGATAGTTACACGATTGAGAAGAGTCCCCTTTTTAGGAACAGGTTGAATTAGAGCATACTTTCAGCCAGAAAGAAAGGTTAAAGTTAATAAACAGTAAACGGCCCGGATGGTATTTCTTCCTGAATTTTGAGGGAGTGTGCATGCCTCTTAGATGGCGACGTCCCTCGTTCAACTAAGTTCTTTATGCCTCAGTTCTAGCATTTTCCCTCAGTGTTGGAAGGGTACATATGCCCAAAATAATTTTGAAGAAAGAAAGCCGCTCTGATCCTTCTAACCATCGCCCTATAGCTCTTACTTGGGCAATGATTAACATCTTTGAAACCATTCTCAACTCTCATTTCTGGAATAATCTGAAATCAATCATCGGCGCTCACCTTCTATTGGTGATATATTTTCCATTTCTTTCGCATAATTTTTTTTATGTCAACTTGACATTAAATTTTCCATCAATCCCGGATCTTACCAGGAGCGAAAATTTAAGACATTATGATTAAAATTTCAATCAAAGACTTTGATACAATTTTTTGTATCATTAAAATATTACTTTTTGTATCATCATGATATAATATTTTATATCTTTTTTATACAATCATGATATAATATTTTATATCTTTGCTAACATTATTAGCTTAAAAAATTTCAAATTCTTACGGACTAAATAAAACAGTAAATGAGCCTTTCTTTGCTATTAATAAAAAATGACAAAGTTATATTTAGCTTCCATAAGAAATTTAAATATTTCAAGCTAATTATGTTGGCAAAGATATAAAATATTATATTATGATAATACTTATAAAAGTTATTGGTACCTCCTTAACGAAAATGACAAGAAATACTATAAATACCGTATGTAATTTTTTAAGGAAATAGTAAGCATTT
>JABUQX010145674.1:0-5000 GCA_015478945.1 Trachelipus rathkii
GTTGTGCTACGTTTCAGTTTTTAAGTGTTTATAGTTCGCATTTATCATTGGCTGCTTTCATATTTTCATTACACCACTATATATATACTATATATATATATATATATATATATATATATATATATATATGTATATATATATATATACTATATATATATATATATATATATATATATATATATATATATACACAGTATATATATATATATATATATATATATATATATATATATATATCTTATACTATATATATATATATATATATATATGTATATATATAACATATATATATATATATATATATATATATATATATATATATATATATATAGGCCCTATATATATATATATATAGTTAATAAGCTTTGCCCCCCCTGGAAAATTTTCGTGAACTAATGCAGGGTTCAAGGTCAATCACACCGTAAGCTTACTAATCTAAGATTATACTAGTATTTAGGTGTTATTAATAAATATTAGAACTAAAATAATTTTATTTAAGAATCACCCATGAAATATGTTCTAATAATATCAAGTATTTATTTCTTTCCTTAGCAACATTATAATTTTTGATTTATGCATGGTACTTTCAAGGGGCTGGCCATATATATATATATATATATATATATACATATATATATATATATATATATATATATATATATATATATATATATATATATATATATATATATATATATATATATATATATATATATATATATATATATATATATATATATATTAGGGATGTACCGATATCAGAAAAGAGGCCGATACCGATACCGATACCGATACTCTATTTTTTTAGGTGCCGATACCATTACCGATGTTTAGTAATATATACACAGAAATAAGATAGAACATTTGTGCACTGCTAGGCAACTCAAGATTGCATTCCCTGTACAAACAATACTTAGTCATTTATATTTCATATTTGGTTGTGCCCAAGTATATTTATTTTATAAATTAAATAGTACCTTTTAAGGAATAATAATTTGCAAATATAAATATTAATAACTTTTATGTTGTGTTTATTTAAAAAATATTCCATTTCCATTTTCCAGTAAGTATTAACAAGTTTAGCTACTAGCTTTTATGTTTAACATGATTACAATTTACAAGAAGATTTTTTTTAACAAGCTACAATATAAAGAATAAAATAATGAAAGAAGAGACCTCAATTAAACAGCAAAAGACAAAATAAAAAAAGCTATTACTCAAACATGACATAATAAAATACTCCTTTAAGATAGATGTCATTCAATACTCAAATTCAAATTTACGCAGGGTGATGCAAAACATTAAGCTTTCACTGAGTATCTGAGACTGTTTCCTTTTGGGGTGTTTGTTTATCTACACTATAAATACGCTCTCTCTCGACTGATGAAGGAGGTGATGATTATTTTCCTGCAAGCACTGATAATGAAAACCTTGCTTCATTTTCATGCCACCACATGAAAGGATTCTGTTCTGTAGGCAGCATCTCCATGTTTTGGTAGAGACTCATCTAATCTTTCACAAATTGAAAATTTGAATTATTTTTGCTTCTTGATGACTGTCTCTTAAGTTTTTTCGATGAGTTTTCCTGGTGTGATTCCTTTGAAGGTGAATGAGATGTCAATGCAATTTCGGCCATGAACTATCAAAGTCTAACATATTCAAATCCTCATCTTCAGTAGGTTTATTTGCTGAAAAGCCACCATCGTCACTATCAGTGCTGTTTCTGTTGCCAGAGGTTGCAGATAAGGCGGCTCCACTCTCTGTCCTCTTTTTTTCTTTTTTTTTTTTTTTTAATTCAAGCGAGCAAACTCCTCCGGTTATGCTGTTTTAATGCATTCTAGAAGTCGTTCACCGTCCGGAGGTGCCATTCTTGTGGAGGTTCCAGCTAGCTTAAGGAATTCCTTAGAACCTTTTATTTATTTATTTTTACAGTTGTCCACCGCCGCTCCTGGAAGCTGAAACCCTATTCAGAGGTAGGTGTTGAGACGAATCAAGAAATCCATCTAACGCAAGAAGTTACGCGGATGATTTGAACGCAGGCTTTAAAGTGAGGAAATTAAATTGAGTAGGAAACACAGATGATGGAAGAAATTCCACAGAACATAGGTGGCAGGAAAGAAAGAAGCACAGCAGCGAACCAGTCTGGAGTTACTAACATCGAGTTACTAACACCAACACAAAACTCATGTGCCAACACAGCACCCTTTGTGCTGAGGGCGTCGTAAGGTGGTGGTACGCAGGTGATATGGTAGTTCCCTCGAGCACTTGCCTGTACAGTACCTATAAAAAGGGATAAAAAGCACCAACATCGCGCCGCAAATTTAAAGGGGTCGTGAACTAGAAAGTACAGGACAGTTTATAAGTCCTTTGACCTTTGACTCGACCCTATCAAAAGCCGGAGAAACCAGAGCCCCCGCCCCCACATATATGAGCGGTACTCCATACAAAGGGCGGATGAGACCCTTGTATAGGTGGAGTAACTGAAGAGGAAAAAAAGTCTCGCACTCTAAACAGAACTCCCAGTTTCTTTGAGGCCGCCTAGCAACCACTGTGATTTGAGGTTTTCAAAACATTTTTTGTTTATGTTAAGGCCAAGGATGTTTATATTGTCAACAGGAGAGACGAGATACCGTGAAGAGATTGAAAAGTTAAGTGTCTTAGAGAGAGATTTATTAGAAGTTGGGTTTTTAAAGAATTAAATTTCACAAACTTGAGACGACCCAACCTGAAATTCTATCCAGATCAGCGAGAATAGAATCGGAAAAGATTAAGACGAAGGCAATTCTAGAAGTAAAGAGGAGCAAGATTGATATGAGTTGAAGAATGAAGAGGTCAAGTCATCGACATATGAGTGGATGAGTTAGATGTGCAGGTGAAGATCATTGATGAAAAGCAGAGATAAAACTGGAGATAAAGCAGACCCTGAAAATTACCACTATTGACAAAAAGAAAAGTCGCCCCATCAGCAACAGCCAACATTGAGCGATTTAGAAAAGAAAGAAGCTAGAACAACAAAGTAAGCAAATGAAGGAAACCCAGAAGCTTGGAGCGGTGACGTGTGCCAATATGATTAAATACTTTGGATATGTCAAGCGCCACCACGCAAGTCTTCCCGTAGTTCCTAAGGGCGGGAAAACCATAAATCTGTTAAATAGGAAAATTATATCGCCAGTAGATCTCGAGCACCGAACCATAAGATCAAGAATCAGAAAGAAGGAAAAGAGATTTCAGATGATCTAAGAAGTGAGAGTTGAGAAGGTTTCAAAGATCTTAGAAATAATACAGAGTGAGCTATAGGGCGATAGTTAGAAGGATCAAACAGCATCATTTTTTTCAGAATAGGTTGGACACATGCGCTTCCAACACTGAGGAAAATGCTAGTATTGAAGCATAGAGAATATAGTTGAACGAGGGGTGGGGTCAGCACGGAAGCACACTCCCTCAAAATTCGGAGGGAGGAATGCCATCCCGGGCCACCCGCCTTCCTAACGTTCATAGATTTCAGAAGCTCACGCACCCGATCAAATGAAATGACAGGTAAAGGCATAGGACACCTGAGAGGAGAAGAAGGAGGAGAGGAATACCAGAATCGTCCAGGGTTGAGTGAGAGGAGGAAAATAGGGGGCCAAAGAGATGATTGGCCTTTTCAGTTTAGGTATTAACATCAGAATCATCCAGAGCGAATAAGAGCAAGGATGATTTGAGATAGAGATGTTTTTGGCAAGGCCAGAGAGATTTGTCAGTAGGAGAACCAAGAAGGTCAGCGCATTTTCGTTTAATGAAAGTCCGCTTTGCTCGATTTCTAGCTGAATGAAAATTGACAAGAACGATAGGAGAACGAAAATTTTTCCACACCCGATAAGCATTGTCTCTAGCCTGAATTGCCGGAGAACAATCGCGAGCGAACCATGAGTTTTGAGGAGATAAAAATTTAGTCTGATAAAAATTTACCTGCTAATCCCATTAACAATTACAGTTTCCACTTTATCGGCAGAATCTGAAGCGTCTTAAGGTCAAAACAGTCACTTCAATTATAGTTAGCGTAGAAACAACACAATGATCGCAATCGGCCCGATCAAATTGCCAGAGAAAAACCGCATAGGGCAGGATGGAGATGTTGGAGAAAGTATTAAAATTAAGTGATATAAGGTTGTGGTCAGATTTACCGATAGGAGCGAAGGTGGTGTATTTATAGAGAGAAGGACTAGTGGTGAAACAAAGGTCAAGTGTGTTTTCAAGAATCGGTTGGGACGATCCGGAATGTGTGTAGGTTATTTAATCGGTTGCTCAGATCGTTGAGAATGCTAAAGATGATTCGGCTTCCTCCAACTAAATCAGTACGAGAGGAACCCAACAATTCAGTTTTGTGTACATTGAAATCCCTAAATAGAGGACCTCAGTATTTGGATGAGAAGATATAACAGTCTCGTGAGAAGTAGTAAGGTAATCAAAAAAAGGCATGAAAATCTGTTCTGTTAGGAGAACAGTAGCAGAAGTATAAGAATATTGTAGTAGAAGGAAGAAAGATTTTAAACCACAGAACATCGAAGTTAGAGTTCGAGATTCTCGAGACGTGTTATAAGACAGACAGTTTATATTTATAGGCAACATACTCCATATTCAGGCAATTACAAAATGGTTATGGTTGGATATATTAAACAAGTTAAAGATGAATTTTAGCCATCTTGGTCTCAGACAAGAGCATAAAAATTAGGTTTAGAGTTAGAGGTAGTATTCCATGGATGCAGTTAGAGTGTGCAAGCCATTGATGTTGGTAAATTCAAAAGAAAGCCACGCCTGTACCAAATCTGCTATCATACACGCACACCACGCACACACAATCACACAATCACACACTCACACAATCACACAATCACACACATCACACAATCACACACACACACATACAATCAAAAAAAAAAAAAAACCAGACAGAAACAAATAGACAAAAACCAAAGAATGAGGAAAATTTATTCACACACTAAAACCTAAATTTTAAA
>JABUQX010145674.1:7500-10000 GCA_015478945.1 Trachelipus rathkii
ATATATATATATATATATATATATATATATATATATATATATATATTATATATATATATATATATATATATATATATAACAACATATATATATATATATATATATTTATATCACTGCCCATTAGGGGGCTCGAGGCCGACGGACGGGGAACAGATGGGGAGACGTTTTCCATACCCCCGTAGGGGGAGGAACCCCGTGACACCCAAATACCAAACGGCGGGTTCCGGGAGACCCACTCCTCCGGAAATAGTCCACCCTTTCGTTCCCAGGCCGGGATATCAAACTCCCTGCTCTCGGGGCGGTCTGGGCCTGTTGGTTTAAAGAGATTTGTTTAAAAAAACAATGGGTACCCCAAGGGTCATACGCCCCGTGGCAAGTCAGTCAGCCTTTCCGGGGGCAAGATGAGACCTCAAGAGGGCTCTCAGGCTGAAATCTTGGTATTTGGGTGTCCGTGGGGGTCCTCCGCCTCATACCGGGTGTGATCCCCATCTGTTCCCAGTCGCTCGAGGCCCCTATGAAGACATGATATATATATGTATATATATATATATGTATATATATATATATATATATATATATATATATATATATATAATATATATATATATATATATATATATAATAAAACTGTGATATATATATATATATATATATATATATATATATATATATATATATATAATATATATATATCTATATATATATATAATAATAATATATATATATATATATATATACTATATATATATATATATATATGTATATATATATATATACTCTCTTATATATATATATATATATCCACTTACTAGACTGTGATATATATATATATATATATATATATATATATATATATATATATATATATATATATATATATATATATATATATATATATATATATATATATATATATATATATATATATATATATATATATATATATATATATATATATTTTATATTTTTTTGTTATTTATTTTTTATTTTTTTTTTTTTTTTTATTGTATATTAAGCACAAATATTGTTTTACAATCTTTTTTATTTCTTTGATACTATTTACGTACACTATGTCTATAATATCGATTCCTCGAAATTAGTGAAAAAATCGATTATTAAAAAATAATATCGATATCGATGTATCGATAATCTGAAACGCATTTCAACAGTGATTCAAAGCCGAATTGTTATGATTTTCAGAGCGTTAATATTAATATTTTTAGTGAAAATATTAACTCAAAAACAAACTCAAATGCGTAAAAAAACAAAATAATTTTTTTAAAACCATTTTTTTAAATGAAATGTTTATAATTTTAATATACTATGTACGTGAACTCGAGTCACCAATACTAGACAATTACCAAAATCTAAACTTAAAATGTATGACAACCAGTAGAAAAACTTTAAATAATTTTTTAAAATCATTTTTGTAAATTAAATGTTTACAGTTTTAATACAGTATTTACATGAATCAGAGTCTACAGTTCCAATTTGATTCTGTATTCATTACTCATCTGGAACATTTGTATACAAGTTAGCTAAATTTGGACTCGAGTGTCCTCCACTAATAGGGTTTTATCATTTCTTAGCAAATCGTTATTTGTTGGTTATTGTGGGGATACAATATCATTAATACTGCTTGTCCAAAGAAGGGTCTGGGAGCTGCTCTCACTCATATTGTCAGCTTCCTACCTCAATAATTTCAAATACCTCAACCAAAAATTATATGCAGACAACCAGTGATATGTGTGTATCTTTAACTACCACTGGATACCCAGAACACTTTGGAAAGATCAAGAAGGGTGCAGGAGATCCTAGTTTGACATCCTGACAATAAAATGTACTCTGATGCATTTTACAAGACTGGGTTGCATTCTTACTTAAAATCAGATGGTAATATTAGCGCAGAGGGGCTTTCACCCAGATTTTTATAAAAATCCAGGATATAGGATACACTCTAAAAAAATAATGAATAAAAAAATAAATGTGGTGGTTTCTTTAGGAAAAAAAAGTTACAGCCTCTCAAAGTAGGATTACTTTAAAAAAAAACTATTTTTTATTATATGACAGAAAATACTAATTTACCATAAAGAATATGAACATAAAAAGTAATGAAAAGTAATTTAAATCTCTAGGAAAATATGCCAACCCTGATATTGATCCAAGTAAAGCTGTAGGCCCCTGATGGTATATATAGTAGAATTCTGAAGAAGGGTAGTAACAGCATTGCAAGGCACAGTATTTGATTTATAAACGATCTATTACATTTGGTGAGGTACCAGATGACTGGAAAACAGCATATGTTGTTGCCTATTTATAAGAAAGGCAGTAAGGAAGATTTGAAGTAGACCAGTTTGCTTAACATCTCTGGTTGTAAAGGTTCTGGAAAAGTTACCTAAAGGGGATATAGAAAATATTTAGAAGATAACAAGGTATTGCCTTGACTCCAAACACCGGTTTCAGGAGAAGGGTTTAGGTCATGTCAGACCAAACCTTTAAA
>JABUQX010145674.1:15000-17691 GCA_015478945.1 Trachelipus rathkii
TGGAACTGAATCATTAGATTGCTTTAATTTAAGATACTTCTGTTGATTTCGAGATTTATATGATAAAAAGAATATTTTAGTAGAAGGTGTAACATTTTGAAGAGACGTCAACGATTGATTAAAATAATCTTGATACCTGAAAGTAACTAAGATAATACTACAATACTAAATACTGGGGATATGAATACTGAATAAGCGAGGTTATTTATTTTATTTAATTAGAGAGTTAAAAACAAGTAAGACACTAGTAAACACATAAGGAATTTTTATTAGATTAAAAAACAAGAATAAAAGCATAAGAGGACAGTTAGACACAACGCACTGTATCAGTTTGTGCAAGAAACCACTATAATTATAGAGCGGAAATATTAATCTTGGAGAACCTCAACAAAAGTTTATACCTAGGTGGAGCAGTTCAGTGGCCATATAACTGCCCTACTATAAAGAGTATAAAATTTGGTGCCGTATGACCAGGATTCGACGGGGTTTTTAGTTTATTTTGATAATTTGTAAAGTCAGTTTGACTTAAGGTGAAAAAAAAAAAAAAAAAAAATTTTTTTTACACATTTTAAATTTTTAGTTATTGCGGTGTAATTAAGAAATTTAGAGCTTGTTGAGGTAGATTAGGTTTAGTATATTTCATAATGGGGGATCATGAAAATGACAATCAGGGTGAAATAAATGGGAATGGTGAAGTATCTGAGCCAGTAGTAGTGGGACCACAAGGTGAAGGATTGAGTCAAGCAACAGGGGGATTTATACAATCCACCCCAGTGAACATAGAACCATTAGAAAACATAGAATCAAATCAATTACCACTGACACCTGAACACCCCACATTATACAATCCAAATTTGGTTAGAGCTTTAGTACCACCTCCACTTAAATTTTCGGTAGATTCAGGGTGGGAGTTTGAAGAGTTCTTACATGAGTTTGAGGTTTATTGCTCACACACATATTCAAAGGTACCAGAGACATGGAGTAGGGTGTTGGGAAATTATTTAGAGGGTGACATCTTGGAAGCATTTATTAACATTGAAGGAGGTAGAATACCATACACAAGGGTGAAAGAAAAGCTACGAGGAATCATAAAACAATTAACAACAAGTGCAGACGTTCTTCTAACAAGATTTTGGGCTACAGGAAGGAATAAGAACGAGTCCATTATAAATTACTCAATGAGATTGGATAAACTTGCAGACTTAGCTGGAATGGACAGTGAACAAATATTATACGGACAGATGAAAAAACTTAAAATCATGGACGGATTAAGTAGCGATGCAGCCGCAAAAGTGAAATTTGCCACATTGTCAGAACCTAATATGAGTGTCAACAGGGTAGTAGAAATAGCACATAATGTGGAAAAGTGCTTTCAAACAGATCAACTTCCTGAGGGAAAGGAAAAGAAAACAACTAAAACCACCAATAAGAAGGAAATACAAGTTGCTGAAGCTAAAACTAAAGAAGATCAACTTTTAAAGTGCAACTTTTGTAAACGCGAAGGACACCTTGAAGAGAGGTGTTATAAAAAGAATAATTGTTGTTTTTGTTGTGGTAAAAAGGGACACAGAATCCAAGAGTGTAGAAATCGGAAATCACGTCAAGAAAGTAATAACAACCAGCAACCAAGACAAGAGGGCACTACAACCGTCACTAATAGTGATGCAAGACAGGCTAGAATATTAAACTGTCCTTACTGTGATCAAAACCACCTCATGAAAGATTGTGCTCAGTTCAAGGATGCTTTAAAAGAAAAGAGAACTTCGGAAAACGAGTAACACCCTTGAATGTGCAAGGAATTGAGGGTGTACAAACAAAAAACCTTGCAGTAGCAAGCCGGGATGAAAGAATTTATGTATCATTGAAAACAAGAAGAGGACCTGTCCGAGCTTTAGTAGATACAGGAGCTGAGGTAAATCTCATGTCCTTAGACATTGCTAAAAAGTTTGGATTGAAATTGACGGAACAACAGGGAATTCATTTAATAGGAGTACATGGGGATTGTGAACCAACTTGCGGTGAAGCATACTTTTCTTTTTATTTGGGAGGGTATCTGGTTAAAGATGAACGATTCATAATTAGTGACAAAACAAAACATGATATCATATTAGGAATAGGGTTTATAAAGACTCATTGTTTAACTATAGATTTGCGGGAAAATAAATTAACATGTCGTTTCGAAAGCCAGGAAGTATTCCTTTGTAATTTGAGTAGAAATTGTGTGCCATTAAATAATGTGGAATTAAAACTGGACAAAAATGTAACAATTAGACCTGGATGTGTTAGTATAGTGGAATTGATTTGGCCGGAGGATATTAAGAAACCATATTTATATAGTACCGAAAGGAAAAATTATGATTTAGATCAAAAGGGGTTGTTAGTTTCAAATACCGTTAATAAAGGTCCAACAGCGATAGTAAGTATTATTAATTTGAGTGATGAAACTGCTCATATACAGTCGGGATCCGTTATAGCCAAAGCAGTGGAATTAATCGAAAGGGGGAATAACTTAGTAGAGATCAGAGATATAAATGAATTTGAAACGGACCATTCTAGTGACCAGGAAGTATCTTTAGAAGAAAGGTTCCAGTTGAATCAGACTGACTTGACTCAGGAACAAAAAGAAAAAGTTAAGGAAGTTTTGGCTCAATTTAAAGATATTATTAGTAAAGATGAAAATGATGTGGGTTA
>JABUQX010145675.1:0-5000 GCA_015478945.1 Trachelipus rathkii
CATAGTTTCGTAATGATTAAGGTAAAAGTTTGCTAAGGTGGCGCTAAGGGGGGAGCCCATAGCTAAGGAATTTGATTGGCAATATAGTTCATTATTAAAGAAAAATTAGGTGTCATTAGTTGCTAAATCAATTAAATACTTAAATAATATATATATATATATATATATATATATATAACTCAATATATATAATATATATATATATATATATAATATATATATATATATATATATATATATATATATATATATATATATAAATATGTATATATATATATATATATATATATATATATATATATATATATATATATGTAATATAACCTTATATATATATATATATATATATATATATATATATAAAAGTTTCTATAGGTTTCCTTGTATTTGCAACGTGAATTCATCTAGGTTAGGTTGCATTGCTTTGCAACGTGAATCCATCTAGGTTATGTTGCATTGCTTTACAACGTGAATCCGTCTGGGTTAGGCGCATTGCTCTGCAACTGAATCCGTCTGGGTTACGTTCTACTGTACCCCTTTTAAGTTTAGGTTATGATAAAGTGTGGTTAGGTAGACAGATTTAATATATATAGCATATATATATATATATATATATATATATATATATATATATATATATATATATATATATATATATATATATATATATAATAATATATAGCAAGCACTATAAACATTCATTCATATAATTATATAGTAATAATATGTATGTATATGTATGTATAATAATAATAATAATATATAATAATATATATATATGTATATATATGTATATATATATATATCTATATATATATAATAATATATATATGTATATATATATGTATATATATAATATATAGATTGAAGGTTACCATAAAGGATGGAAGAGCTATAGACTTTTCGAAACTTTATTGGAACAAACGGTTTACTATTAATATGTAAGGACCCTAAAAATCCCTGTGATGAAAGAAATAAAATGAATAATAATAATATATATAATAATAATAATAATATGGATATATATAATATATATATATATATATATATATATATATATATATATATATATATATATATATATATATATATATATATATATAATAATTTTATCTTCCCTCAGGGAGGCCTACGGCCTGTCAGCGGAGACAACATTGATTTCCACGCAGTCCTTTCCAGAAGTATACCATCCTCCATCAGCTGGCGCATCGCGGGCAGTCAATGTCTTCTCAGAGCTCTCTCAACGCAATCTTTCCATCTTCTTCTCGGTCTTCCTCTCTGCCTTACTCACTTCACTCTCCACCACCACCTTCTACTCGCGACTCGTTCTCCCGGCATCCTTACTATATGCCCCCACCATCTCAGTCTCGCCGAATCTATCCTGTTCAACACAGGCACCACACCAACTCTCTCCCTAACCCATTCGTTTCTCAATCTATCTCTCCTCTTCTTTCCCACTATCGCCCTCAACACCTTAATTTCAGCAGCTTCAATTCTTTTTTCCTCTCTTGTTGTAATGCTCCATGTTTCTGCTCCATATGTCAATGTGGGTACCAGTATGCTATCAAATATTATCTTTTTCACTTTTATATCCATCGCCCGATCTTTCATAATTGGATATAACGCTCTCATTGTTCTTCCGTATTTTTCCATTCTTGCCTCCACTTCCCGTACACATCCTCCCTTGCTTGTAAATACGCCACCCAGGTAAACAAACTGATCAACATTTCTCAATCTTTCATCATCAATGACGATCTCCACTTCTCCTTCATCCTCTCTACCCACTCTCATTATCACTGTCTTTTCTGTATTCATCTCTAAACCAATCTCCTTCAAATTTCTGTCAAAACTTTCCATAAGTCCTCTCAATACTCCCTCCTCCCAACTCCAACATGCCAAATCATCTGCATACACCATTATATCACCATCCAGATTCTGAAATTCTTCTTTAACCTTTCTGATTACTACATCTAAGTAAGCTATAAAGAGTATGGGAGACAGGACACTATCCTGTCTGACTCCCGTCCCCACCTCAAACCATTTCTCATTTTTACATCCAGTTCTCACTTTACACTCACAAACGCTATACAAGCTTTTTATTGCTCTCCTCAGTCTTCCCTCCACTCCGTACACTTCTCCCAACATCCTCCAAAGTCTGGCTCTGGGTACCGAGTCAAATGCCTTTCTTAGGTCCAGGAAGGCTATATATGCTGTTTTATTAAATTCCCAGCTCTTCTCCAACACTATTCTTAAAGCAAACAACAGATCAGAAGTACTCCTGCCCTTCCTGTACCCATATTGTTCCTCTCCCAGCTGTATCTCTATCACTCCTCTTAATCTTCTTTCTAAAATCCTTTCGTACACTTTCGCTATATGGTCCAATAATATTTTCCACAATCTCCAGTATCACCTTTTCCTTTATAAATGGGCAAAACAACTATTCTTCCCCATCTACTGGAAACTACACCCTCCATCCAGCATTTATTAAAAAGTTCCACTATTTTCTTCTTCAATTCTTCTCCTCCTTCACTTATCTACTCTATCGCAATTCCATCTTCGCCCGGCACTTTTCCTTTCCTCATTTTTGACAAAGCTTCCTCATATTCTCCCATCGTTATCGGATTCACTCCTTCCATCTCCTCTCCGACATATTGCTCCTCTTCCACATTCCTCCCCTCTTCTACATTTAGGAGTTCTACAAAATATTCAGTCCACCTTTCATTTACCTATTCCTGTGCTGTAAGTACCTACCCCTCTTTTTTTTAATACTATAAAGCTTTTTCTTTGATTTTTTATATGTTCTTGCCAGCTTGAAATCTCCTTCTTTCCTCTTTCTGCATCCTCTCCCAATTCTTCTGCCATCCTTTTCGCCACAAGCCTTTTTGCCTCACTCTTCACTATATCTGCTCTGTTTCTTGCTATCACATATTCAGCTCTTCTCTGTTCTGTTCTTCCCCTCAACCACCTTCTAATTTTCTTGTTCTTTTCGCCCACTGCTCTCTTCACATCTTCATTCCACCACATAGTGTGTTTCTTCCGCGTTCCTCCATACCACTTGACACCCAGCGTTTCTTCCGCGGTTTTAATAATAATTTCCTGCAAATTCATGTTTGTTTCTTCCACATTCGTCAACTTTTCCTTTATTTTCTCCACATACTCTTCTCTCTTCCCTTCCTCTTTCAGGGCTTCAACTTTAATCACTTTCCTTTTTCCTCCAACCTGCCACTTTGTTTCCTGTACCCCCAAAACTGACTGCAGGCACCACTTTAACATCCTCCACTGCTCTGTAATCCGATAATATGAAATAATCTAAAATATACTCAACCCTGGACGATTCTGGCATTCCTCCTCCTCCACCTTCTCCTCTCAGGTGTCCTATGTCTTTGCCTGTGATTACATTTGATCAGGTGCATAGGCTCCTGAGATCTATGAACGTTAGGAAGGCGGGGGCCCGGATGGCATCCCTCCCCGAGTTTTGAGGGAGTGTGCTTCCAAGCTAGCCCCTCCCCTCGTTCAACTATATTCTCTATGTTTCAATACTAACACTTTCCCTCAGTGTTGGAAGCACGTACATGTCCAACCTATTCCGAAAAAAGGAAGCCGCTCTGATCCTTCTAACTATCGCCCTATAGCTCTCACCTGTATTCTATCTAAGATCTTTGAAACCCTTCTTAACTCTCACTTCTTGGACCATCTGGGATCTCATTCTCTTCTTTCCGATCGCCAGTACGGCTTTCGGCGTTCGAGGTCTACTGGTGATATACTTTCCTATTTAACCGATTTATGGTTTTCCTCCTTAGGAACTACGGGGAGACTTGCGTGGTGGCGCTTGACATATCCAAAGCATTTGACCGGGTATGGCACACGTCACTGCTCTCCAAGCTCCCCTCCTTTGGGTTTCCTCCTTCTCTTTTCTTACTTATGTCTAGCTTTCTTTCAAGTCGCTCAATATCGGCCGTGGTTGATGGAGCGACATCTTCTTCTTTTTCTGTTAATAGTGGTGTTCCTCAGGGTTCTGTCTTATCTCCTACTTTATTCTTACTTTTCATTAATGATCTTCTCACCTGCACATCTAACTCTATTCACTCATATGCCGATGACTCGATCCTTCATTCTTCAACTCATTTCAATTCTGCTCCCTCTTTTACTTCTAGAGTTGCCTCTCGTCTTAATCTTTCCGATTCTATTCTCGCTGATCTGGTTAGGATTTCCGATTGGGGACGTCTCAACCTTGTGAAATTCAATTCTTTAAAAACTCAACTTCTACAAATCTCCCTCTCTAAAACACCTTCTAACTTTCCTATATCTTTCGTCGGTTCTCTCGTCTCTCTTTTTGACAATATAAACATCCTTGGTCTTAACATAAACAAAAAAATGTCTTGGAAACCTCACATCACAACGGTTGCTAGGGCGGCCTCAAAGAAACTGGGAGTTCTGTTTAGACTGCGAGATTTTTTTCCTCTTCTCAGTTACTCCAGCTATACAAGGGTCTCATCCGCCCTTGTATGGAGTACTGTTCTCATATCTGGGGGGGCTCTGGTTTCACCCGGCTTTTGGACAGGGTCGAGTCAAAAGCCAAAAGGCTTATAAACTGTTCTGTACTTTCCAGTTCACTTGATCCTCTATCTTTGCGGCGAAATGTTGGTGCTTTATCTCTATTCTATAGGTACCGCAGTGGCAGGTGTTCCAGGGAACTTACCACTCACGTACCACCACCTTTACGACGCCCTCGTAGCACAAGGGGTGCTGTGTCTGCGCACGAGTTTTGTGTTGATGTAGGTAACTCCAGGCTAGTTCGCTGCGGTGCTTCCTTCTTTCTTGCCACATCTGTTCTGTGGAATTCTCTTCCATCTCCTGTGTTTCCTGCTGAATTTAATCTCCCTCACTTTAAATCCTGCGTCTGTTTTCATCTGCGTAATTTACGCTAGTGGATGAAGTTTTAGCTTGCAACACCCCCTCCCTGAATAGGGCTCTGCCCGTGAGTGGTGGTGACAACTGTA
>JABUQX010145675.1:10000-15000 GCA_015478945.1 Trachelipus rathkii
GAACATATAATAGGAAGGTAAAGAATTAACTACCTTCTCCGGGATTGAACCACCGCCATGTTGCGACTGAGGACAATATACCCGGTGCGTTACGACTGAGCTATCCTCCAAGCCAATAAACTTGGATTCAAGAACAGTTATAAAGCAACCGAGCTCCCTTCAAGGCGACATCACCAGGTGTCCAGCCTGTCCTATCCCTCGTTCTTTATATTGTAAATATTATATATTTATAATCGCAATTATATAAGATGTTAAAGAAAGAACATATAATTGGAAGGTAAAGAATTAACTGCCTTCTCCGGGATTGAACCACCGCCATGTTGCGACTGAGGACAATATACCCGGTGCGTTACGACTGAGCTATCCTCCAAGCCAATAAACTTGGATTCAAGAACAGTTATAAAGCAACCGAGCTCCCTTCAAGGCGACATCACCAGGTGTCCAGCCTATCCTATCCCTCGTTCTTTATATTGTAGATGTTAAATATTGCATAATAATCGCAATTATATAAAATGTTAAAGAAAGAACATGTTCTTTCTTTAACATCTTATATAATTGCGATTATTATGCAATTTTTAACATCTACAATCGCAAGAACGTGTCGCCAGAGCGGCGCTGCTGCTTAATTGGTTGTGGCGGAAGAGACCCAATAGCGGCACCGATATCTCGGCCCAGCTCAGAAAAGCAGTGTCTTCCACCTTCTGTTGGCACAGCATCTTCTGGCGCGTTAACATCAAGCTGGCCCAGCGCTTTAATACTAAAGGCGAGAGATAAATTTGAGCTGGTGCCTGATGATGCGGGCTCCTGCCCAGGCGCGGAAGAATAGCGCTCGGTATCGCCTTTACGCAGTGCCGTCTGGCACGATGGTGGCCGGTGTGCTTTACCCCTTCTATTATGTTCTTTTGACTAACATCTTGCTCGCGTTATCATGCCAATATTAACATCTGTGCAAAAGAACAGAGGATAAGGACAGGCTGGGCACCTGGTGATCAGAAGGCGTTGCGCCATAACTGTTGACGCCTGGAGGGCTCAGCTCGGTCATGCCTGGCGTACTCGTCAGCGGTTGGCTCGGAAGGCGGTTGTGCAGCTATGTATGCTCACAACAATTTGGCATCTTATGTAATTGCGTTGATAACCGCGTGATCTACAATATAAGGAAGCGAGAGGCTGCGTAGTTTACTGATATCATGCGAAGGAACTCGGCATTACCATAACGTTTGCGGGCTCCAAGTTTGTGGCGAAGGACCTTCGGTCTTATTGATACTCGTCTGATTCAATCAGTTGTGCTTTATATATGTTCTTTCTTTGGCATCTTGCTATATTGCGTTCAGCTCATCACAGTGTCTCTGTACAAAAGAACGAGAATAGGGCATGACGGACCTGTGTCGCCCAGCTCGGTTTGCACCTCAACGTTCTTGAATCAGTTCGGCGCGGCGAGACCCAGCTCGGCACCAGCGCTGTCACTCGGTCTGGCATGGTATTCAATCCCAGTGCTGCGCTCTGACGCCCGCCAATGTTCTTTCTTCCAGCATCTTATATATTGCGTGGCTGCGACAGGCTTCGGACCTGGTTGTGCGAAGGGTCGCTGGCTGTTGCCACTGGCGGGGATGGCTCATTTCCAGGCCGATCTCCAGTATCTGCACTGGCGTGGTGGCCTCAGGGATACATCTTTCCTGTGTTCTTTCTTCCAGCATCTTATATATTGCATTGCTGCTCGGCGCATTATCACGTAAAGAACAGAGTAGGGTGAAGCTGGAACGCACTGTGCCTGTGGCTCCAGATTTGTGGCTTTGGGGCGTCGCAGCACCGAGTATAATCTCAGTCTGCGGAGAAGGCGGCTAACTGCGCTGCAACCCGCGCTGTTCTTTTATTTGGCATCTTTATAAAACGCGGTATCATGCAATATTTAGCATCTACAGCTGGCGGAGGCGAGGATCGCGCGTGTGCGGAAGCTCGGTTGGCATAACTGTTCTTGGGCTCAAGACTGGCGGAGGGCGCAGCTCGGCACCATAACCCTACTGGCACGCGGCATTCAGTTCAATCAGGCACGGTCTTCTTTGCCTTCTTTGGCCATGTTCAACTAACGGCATAACATGCTAATTGCATTGCTCCAGCTACGGCTATTGGCATCTGGCTATGGCGAGACAGGAACTGAGCTGAACCTGACGTTGTGCGCCTTTGAAAAGGCTCCCGCTTTACCAACTGTTCTGGTCTGGATTTGGCTGTGTATAGCTTTACGCAGTCTATGTGTCCTCGGCCAACATTGTTCTTTACCTTCTATTATATGTTACTTTTCTTTAACATCTTATATAATTGCGATTATTATGCATTTAACATCTACAATATAAAGAACGAGGGATAGGACAGAGGCTGGACACCTGGTGATGTCGCCTTGAAAGGAGCTCAGTTGCTTTATAACTGTTCTTAGAATCAAGTTTTGGGTTGGAGGATAGCTCAATCGTAACGCACCGGCCGGGTATATTGTCCTCAGTCACAACATGGCGGTGGTTCTCCAGAGAAGGCAGTTAATTCTTTACCTTCCTATATTATATGTTCTTTCTTTAACATCTTATATATTAATGCGATTATTATGCAATATTTAACATATATATAGTAATATATATATAATATATATATATATATATATATATATATATAGCATATATATATATAGATTAACCTTAACAACTACTGTAACTAATCTTTATATATATATATATTTACATATATATATATATAGTAAACATACTGCTCTTTCTGTCTATGCCATATATATATGCTGCTCTCATACCTCTGTATATATAACATATATATATATATATATATATATATATATACTATATATATATATATATATTTGAAGAATATGAAAAAGAAGAAGAAAGAAAGAAGAAGAAGAAGAAGAAGAAGAAGAGAGAAAGAAAGAAGAAGAGTCTTATATTTAAGGTAGCTGAGTCATAGGATGTATCAGTTGCTATAGAAAACTGTATTGAAAATTATTGTTTATATAAATATATATATATATATATATATGTAATAACAATAATATATATATATATATATATATATATATATATATATATAATATATATATAATAATATAACATATATATATATATATACTATATACTTATGTATATATATATGTATATATGTATTTGTAACAACAACAGTCCCAGTCAACCAATAATAATAATATATATATGTAATAATAATATATATATATATAACAATATATAACTATATATATATATAATAATAATAACAATAATAATATGTATAATATAACTATTAATAATATAATATATATTTATATATATACATATATATATATATAATAATATAATAATATATATAATAATATATATATATATATATAATAATAATATATATATATATATATATACTATATATATATATATATATATATATATATATATATAATATACCAATGCATGTAATATAATAATAATAATAATAATATATATATATATATATGTATATATAATAATATATATATATGTAATACTGTGTATTGTGAATATATATGTAATATATAAAATATATAATATAATATATATATATAATAATAATATAATAATATATATATATATAACAACATATAATATATATATATATATATAACATATATATATATGTATATATTAATATATATATATATAACCTTATATTTATATATAGTAATAAATATAACTTAACATATATGTAAATGTATAACTCTTTCTCACAACATATAACATATATACTATATATATGCTATATATATATATATATACCATATATATATATATATACCATATATATATATATATATATATATATATATATATATATTTTTTTTTTTTTTTTTTTTTAACATAATTTCAGTACTCGCAAATGAGTCTGAGGACCGCGTTAAGTTGTTCCAGCTGAAAAAGGAAGAAGAATTGCACAGAACAACAAAGGATGATGATGATTCCAGATGAATCAGAAATGGTAAGGCCCTCATTTGAGATGGGACCGATCCCCAAAACGGGGGTATAGATCTGAAATGGGATACGAGATGGAGGTACTCGAGTCAAACTTGCATTTCGACTTACCTATTGTTTACTTTATCAATCCCGTGTACAAAGATGTATTTAGGCAGAGTTTGTATACATAGATTCTTATGTTTTATTTCAAACTGATGCATTTTTTTTTATACAAAACCTGTTTCATTATTAAAGTTTTTGAAAAACATTTTTATATTTTTTAAAAAACATTTTGTTTTTCAGGGAAAGAGTTGTCAAGTTTTTAATAAAAACATGTTTTTGTTGACCCTAAAGCTGTAAAGCAGTACCGCAAACAACCACAATGGGTGCCCTACCCTACCCTCTGTAAATCCCGTGCTTTACTGCTTTACTGATTTACTATACTGCTTTACTGTTTTAAATCCTAGCAAAACACGCATTTTCATGAAAATAATAATAATAATAATAATAATAATAATAATAATAATAATAATAATAATAATAATAATAATAATAATAATAATAATAATAATAATAATAATAATAATGATAATGATAATAATAATAATAATAATAATAATAATGATATAATAATAATAATAATAATAATAATAATAATAATAATAATAATAATAATAATAATAATAATAATAATAATAATAATAATAATAATAATAATAATAATAATAATAATAATAATAATAATAATAAAGTTTCTTATTACCTAACAGCAGGATTCGTCGGCGATAACTAAGTATTAACTGCATCGGATGATATGTGTTGTCATCAGAGTTGTGCTATGTGAACCCAGAAGTAAATACTTTCTGTTACCCTGCATAATGTATGTTACAACAATCATTATGCAAGAATGGGTCCAGAATTCGAATACTCTATGACATCAATCGTGTAACAGTTATAGCATTGGTAGCTGTAGTAGTAGTAGTAGTAGTAGCAATTGTAGTAGTAGTAGTATTAGTAGTAGTAGTAGGA